>DWQX01000146.1:0-57817 GCA_018245475.1 Pharmacophagus antenor | reverse complement strand
AACTGCAGAGTGAAGCATACTGTTTTGTTTTTAGTAATAATACGTGTACAAAGTCTGTATAAATGTTTCAATTTATTATCTGTTACTCTGTTGGTGAACCTTAATAAATCAAACAATAATAATAATGTAAATTCTTGTACGTAAGTATAAAGACGATTAACAATAAATTATTAAAGTACAAAAAGATTAAAGTACGGGAACATTACCGATATGTTGTGTGTATAAAACTTGATAACTGTAATAATTTTACATGATGCATATATTTACCCTTTTTATATTTTGTTCTTGAAAACAAGTCCGCAAAATAGATAAAACATGTTTTTAACACCTCACACATACATATATTTAAACATGTATTATACATATACATACATTTAATGCATATGAAATAGTTATATAAAAGTAAAAAAAAAGTAAAAAGACTACGGAAATCTAAAAATAAATAGCCTAAAACTAGAGCGCAAACTAAACGCTAAGTAATTTTATCTCGATTGTCCAACAAAAAAGAAATTCTTTTTACACGCACAGGTCATTGATACTAATGTAAATCGTACATTTTTCCAGAGCTCGTGAATATTGTCAGGACAGGTTCTAACACGAAGCGGATCCACCTCGACGGCTACAGATACAGTTTGCACTTCGTGAACAGGGGCAAAGGCAGGTGGAGGTGCGTGAAGCAGAGGAATGGTTGCAAGGCGATCGTGGTCACAGTCGATGACACTATCGTTGCGATCAAGAATGAACACATTCACGGACCGGAACTGTAACCAATGTCCGGCCCCCGCCATTACAACATCGCTGCGTTCTGGCAGCCATAATCTTCTGGATTCGCGCTTTATCTTCTACAGCCTCACTGTCACTTAACATCGTATAAAATATTAGCCATGTGTTAGCCTATCGCCGATAAAAAATGTATTAAATAATATAAGCAGTAGATGATCTTTCGCGAAGTGCTTTCGAAGCATGTTAACTTTCGATTTGGACCAATGAACAATGAAAACAACATAGTGCACATACCTAATCTTGTTTATTATTCAATAAATAACAACGTGAACTCATTTTAATATCTCACTTAACGTGTTTTATTGTTTATAAGATTGCATTAATTATTAACTAGTCAAAAAAATAAATAGTATTAAAAGTTCTTTGACAATTTTTTTATCGTTTTTTAAACCCCAGCCGTAAGATTACTTGTAGAAAGCTTAAAACAATTTCCCACTTATAAATATAAAAAAGATAAGTTGAGTATTTTTTAATTAACAATTACATTTAACACTTTCAGAGTTTCGCTTCGAGAAGTCAGCGAAGGGCTACCGGGTGATTGTGTATTCCGGTTACAGGTTTAGCCAACATACAAGGGTGGGGGTCAAGATACGTTGGTTCTGCGCCACCCACCACAGCCTGGGCTGCAAGGCTGTCATCTATACAGTCCAAGACAAGATCGTCCGGATTAATAATAACCACAACCATATGCCGCAGAGGCGATTTTTTTAACTCCCCCATATCATGTGTTGAAAGCGTGTATCTGTATTAGTTGTGTGTCTGTTTGTCACGTTGTACGTCCCAAGCAGAAATATTTTATTCCGTTGAAAGATGACCGGTTTGAGAGTGTTTTTGCTCTTATTAAAAACTCCATAGGTTAAAAGTACTTTAAACAAATTTTTGCCCGTTTTATTGTAGAAGTCTTTTCCCACAGGGAATTTACAAAACTTAATGTAATATTACTTTATATCTTGTGTGTTTTTTTAATTAGTTTTCTTAATATAACCTTTATATAAGTCGTATTTTTACTAATGGTAATTTTACATATTTTAGCGAACTTTATTAACTATGCATAGTACATAGTAGCACCGTTTACGGAGCTTTTATTAGAAACCATCAGAGTTTCTTGCTGAGTTCTTCTCTGATGGTTAGGGTTGCGAACCAGCGGTAAATTTATTTTTAAGTTCAACTAGTAGTAGTAATATAGTTTTAGGTTAGGTGCGCTCTCTTTGGCCTATTTGTCTAGTGAGCTTGAAAACCCCCTCTGGGTCTGTAAGGCGTAGTGATAAGCCATTAGACTAAAAACGAAGAAATCAAATTATAACAATGGCAACACTACGGAACCAGAATTGCCACTAGACAAATAGAAGATGAGCGAGACGTAGCTCGGGATCGTATAGCCGTTAAGATTTCCTATAGCAATTATTCCAAGTATAATAAAGATATCAAGTTACTATGTGCCTTTAATTATTAAATAAATCCTCGACACCTTTAAATGGTGACCCCGACACTTAATATCAGCGAGCGACTTCGACAATCACGTAGCTCGCCATAGAGACAGTCAGGTTAAGCCAGCTTCTCAGGCCTCTAGTTAGTGGATGAGCTCAGGGATCACTAAAATGTGTAAACCGCCACAACTATCAGCAATAGAATCGACGAAAGAAATATTTCATTTATTTCAGAAATATAATATTTAACCTACTTTAAAAAGCTGTATAAAATGAATGCTTAATATATTGAAAACTGTACAACTACTGATTTACTTTATTACATACGCGTAGGAAACGGAACGTAGACGAAAGTGAAAGAGATGAATTTATAAAGAAGTATAGGACGTGAGAAAGAAAGTAATGGTCATAAAAAGTAAGGGCTGTTTACAATTAAATTAAGGAAGACATAAAGGAAATAACGCGTGAGGAAGCTGTGATGATGAGAGGTATTCAACATGCATTTATAATTTAAGATGTCGGTGCTGTTATACGACTGTGAAGAAAACAATCACATGTTAGTACGATGTCAAAAGGTTATCAAATGTTTTACATATAACGAGTTCGGCTACGTCGGAACTCGGAGTACTCTGGTTGGTCGAAGTATTATATATGTCGGTGAAACAAATGTCTGGTTCGGTGCAAGTTGATACAGTTGGCAGTCGTGGCGGAAAGCAACTGCGGTCGCGCTCGCCACGACAACGATGACGTCAGCGCACGAGAAATACGAGCGCGGCGGCAATAATGAAAATAAAAACTTCACCGACACGTCAGTGTCAACGATGTCTAAGAAAAAAATGCAAGACGTAGTTAATGAAGATATACAATTTATAAGGAAACTGGGTAAATCAATAAAAATCGTAACAGTGGCATATGAGAAGGAATATTTGATTAAACACATTGCTGTTCCTACAATAAAATAAAAAGATTACCCGCACAGAGGCTTACTACTCAGTTCAAACGAAAGAAGCATCATTGGGGCTATAGAATATATTAAAAGCTGATGTCCCCATAGCGCAGAGACCACGAAGATTGTCGTCCAATTCCACTACGTAATAAGGAGATGCGAAGCAAGGCGATATTGTAATTGTGAAATTACTGCAAGTTGAGACTGCCAGAAAATGTGACAGTTGTAGAGACAGGTCGGAACTAATAGCAGTTCAAATGATTTATTTAAAAAAAAAGGAAGGAGAGACAGAAGAAAAAAAGCGCATTGAAGAGGTGGTCAGAAGTTGTGACGGTAACAATGTAAGGATGCACGATGGAGGATCGTGAAGACAGTCGAGATCAGGGTGGCCGAATGTAGGAAACGGAACGTAAGACGAAAGAGAAAGGGATGAATGTATAAAGAGGTAAAGGGCTTATGAACTGAAGTGAGGCCTCGATGGTCGGATGTGAAGAGAATATCATAGGAGCTAGAAGAAGTAAGATGGCGAAAAGACAATTAGAGACATGGAGACGATTTGTAAAATAGATATATATTTTAAGAAACTTATTCATTTATCCTGATAAATTCCCGTATATAAATAACCTTATTGTAAAAATTTTTTATTTGCTCTAAGTTTTAGAAATTTAATATTCTTTAAATTGTATACATCAATAGATAATTAAAAGTTCCTTCAATAGATGATGCTAACAAAATAAAATTAATAATTACAAAGAGCTTTTATTATATAGTGATAATCTGCACATAAGCTTGTACAGTTTACTTATTTTCATTCTTATCATGATATTGTACTATAATTGTACTTTTCACTTGTTTACTGTAATGTTGCTATGGATCTTGGGATTAAATTAATTATCATCACTATTTATGACATTCGGGTCGGTACACGTGTATGGTGTGGACAACACTTATTAGCGTATATTTTTGCAGCAATTCTAACGAAGACGTCACGGGGGGCCATATCGCTGTTGGTGCAGGGCTTCAAGTTCATCAGGCACCGGCAGTCCGCCTGGAAGACGCGCTGGTTCTGCGGCACCCACCACCACAAGAGCTGCCGTGCCGTCGTCTACACCACGCTCGACAATAAGCTCATCAAAGTGTACAACGTGCACAACCATCCACCCCTTGGATAGTGTGTACGCAGTCACCTATATCTTATATTACTATTATGTATATTGCAGGAGGCCCTCGACGCGTAATTGGTACCCTAGTGTACGTGCGAATGTTTAATCTTCGAAAATAAAATTCCCAATAAAAATATTTTAAGAAGTTAAAGAGACGTGTTACATTGTTTGGGGGTTTTTTTTTGTTAACAAACTTGTAAAGAGTTAAAAGAATATCACCTTTTTTTTAATAAAGATGTTTACGGCATGTTGTCTCTCCGTGCCGTAAATCCGACTGTAAATGATTAAATAATTGAATTCTTATAAATGGGTAAAAGTGTAAATGTATTAAAGTCGGGGGTCACCTTAATGTGTTTGTTTCATTATGTTACTATTGAATCTGTTAAACATTATTCGGGCCTGTATATGATGCAATCGTATATAAATTGTGATAAGATATTTCTTTAATTTAATATATAATAAACTGTAATACATTTGTGATTTCTCTTGCCGGAAGTTTATAAAGTCGCCCGGACGTTATAATATTCACACACTAATTTAACGTCCATTTGTTTCGTGAAGGGGTGGTGTGCATATTTACTGATGTTCAGGTCATGTGATGTGAAAATCGGGTAATGCTTAAGACGCCAGAGATAGTGTCATTACTGCACTAATGTTTATAAAATAGAGATATTTATTTCATTTCGTTATATAATATTTATGTAAACATAACAGATACCTTCCTTTTACAATAAGTATATGTGAACGTATATGAAAATAGCGATGTCATAAAGTGCATGAAAATATTTTCAAGTACCTATTATACATATTATTTAGGCCATAGGTTAGTTTTATTTTAGTGTCAGTAATTAGGAGCATAATAAAAGTCATTTGCCATATTAAAGCACAAAATAATGTTCACAAAAAAGAGCAGTCGACGCAGCTGCAACGCTTTAACGTAGGTTATCATAAAACTAGCACGCTTTGCACCGCAGCGCTTAAAATATATCTATATTTTGAAACTTAAAGCGCTGTATTACAACAGACAAGTTAAGTGCTCTGATTCATTGTTGAAATAAAGTTAGACGGCATCACATATATCATCTATGCATAAATGAGGAGTGTATGTTTTTGTTCACCAATCACGTCATATGTACAGAACGTTCCATTCGATGAAGAATATTTTGTGATTTTAAGGCTGTTTATTTTTGTTTATTTTTTATTATTATACATTTATTTAACGATCTTATTAAAATAGGTTTTATTATGTTTATAAGATAAGTTTTCATAACTGTTTTTGCGTAATTAAATACGAGTTACCTCATTTAAAATCGCGTATGTCATTTAAATGTCTGCAACCCTAACTGTTGCTGTTCTGAAATTATTGTACAGATACCTCAACTCATGTTGGCGCGCGGTTCTTTGTGTGCGTGTGCTTGTCGGTACGCACTTTGTGTTGTGTGTCTGTCAGTCACGCGGCATTCGTCGTCGGAGCAGGACGAACTTACTTAAACAAACGTACTTGGACTGTGCCTGCTGTCACGCACACACAGTATCTGCACATGCTTAAAGCACACAGCGCCGCGCGCCATGATGAGATGAACTATCTATAATCGAACGTAAATTTTTTATGATAAGCTGTTTAATAAAAAAACAAGTCAATTATGAGGTTTATTCAATGTGTGCGACACAGGTCCGGGACGACATTTCTTGACCGGGGCATACTTCACGACGAGCCGGCGCGGCGCTCGCGTCATCTACATGGACGGCTTCCGGTTCAGCCGGCACCGGAACACCGGCTTCAAGACCCGCTGGTACTGTGCGACGCACCACAGCCGCGGCTGTCCCGCCGTCATATTCACCGTCGGCAACGACAAAATTGTCAAATGCAACAACTTCCATAACCACTAACACTTGGTTTACGGACAGTTCTTCATGATTTCCTTTTCGGAGCCGTAGTAATTTGATGCATTAATCCAGATATATGTCATAAACGATGAAAGAAGAAACTTAATATTCGAGCACTTGCAAGTAAAGTGAATTTTTTAATGAACGTCGCTGCGTCAAATTGACGCGTCTCCATGAAGGTAGTGTAATCATTCTTATAACGCTGCGCTCACGGGTCGCTATTGTAACTTTTTTAACTGTCTAAAAGATAAGCAATCATCACCGCAACTGCCTATGAGATTATATGAAATAAAATGGATTTTTCTTAACTTAGACCAAATGTCAGTGAGGTGAATGAATTAATTAAGCCAGTTTCATCGAGGGTTTTTCGGTGTTGTGTACAAAACTGTACTTTAAATGTATACAAGTTGTGGTTCTGATTTTTTTTTACATTTGTTTTATATTTTAGATCACTTGAACAATTCAACTTCTGTGACAGAATTGTTGTAATGGAACTTTTATATAATTTAATATAAAAATAATTACTTTATTCGCAAACCGTATCCGTTTCTTGTTCGTTTTTTTATGACCGCTCAAAGTTTTTACTGAGTGGTCCCAATTTGATAAAACTATTCTTTTTTTCAAGAATATACCTCGATGTTAGATATCGGGAAAATAGAAATCAGTGCTACACAGAATTTAATTCCCTCATTACACCTTTTAATGTTCTTTTTTGCACCGTTATAAAGGTGCAAAAAAGAACATTAATTCTCACTGGATTTTATTATTTTGTGCTTATTATTTGTCATAGAAAGCAATAGTAATGCTAGATCACTTCGTTTTCGAACTGCGTCTAAGTATTACCTAGGTCTATCGCCAAACAAAAGGTGTTTAGACATTAATTGAAATAATTTACTGTCACTTGTTTGCTAAAGAAGAAGGACTGGATCTTTCTAAACTTTTTATACTTAGTTTAAATTTGACGTCTGTTTCAGTGTGCAAACAGTGAAACACATTTTAGTGAAAAAAAAAATAACATGTACTTATTTACTTTTGTTAGAAACGTAATTCGACGGAGAATGTTTTTATCTCTATAAATGTAAAATAAATTTACTAAAACGTTTATTTGTTCATATAATGCAGGAGCCCATATGGACTTCCATCTGATTATAAATGAAACCTTTTGTTTATAACAATATGACGCAGATTTGCATATGTTTACAGCACTATAGAGGACGTGTTGCTTATAGTTCTACTGAAAACATCCAGTAACGGTACCATCTTCTGGGCCGATAAGCTTGGCATGCCCCATTTAAATAATAATGTAGATTGTATTGTAATTAATAAATCGTGATTGCTACAAAACTGTGCTACGACCGCAGAAGTTATAAGGGGAATAAATCATATCATGTTTTATTATATTGATGTTTATTTAAGTGTTTAGGCTTGCCCTATAGGCACGGAACTGGTTACAATGCCCTTCTAATATTACTTTATCATTGGTTCAATCAATATCAAGTGCTCCATGTACGCATCTTACATTCAAAAATTTAAATCTAAGACCTCTATGCCACTAGTACGTATCTTCCAGACCGTTGTGTTGATTTTTTTTTTAATTTTTTTTTATTTTATTTATAATCATTTTTTATTTATGATTAAACGAACTTATCAGACTGACAAGTAATTACTTTTAATTATAATGTTAACTTCTCATCACTTATTTAACCGTGAACAAATTTTACTTTAATGTTTTTAATACTAAACTTTAATGTTATAATGTCATAACAATCATATTTTATTTTTTTATTAATGAATTAAAATAGGAAATGTTTTAAATATTAACACAAAGATGGCGCTATAATGAATTTACTTCTGTTTTTCGTTACCGAATTAACCTGATGTAGAATAGAAAATGTAATTATCAAACTATTGTATAACGGCAAATGTTAGAAATTTTATAATACCTCTTAAAATTCGTGAATATGATTTTTGATGCATTATTGAGACATATCTGCAGAGTTAAAGAATGCAATATTCAATGAAAATAATAGATACCGTGTCAAATAAAGAACGATTTGAGACAGACTTTACCATGCGTTAACGTGAAAAAAAAAATTCCCATGAATCTGGTATTACAAGACGCATTATATTATATTATATTTAGAGAGTAAGCCTTTTGTAATAAATAATGGTTACAGTTCATAATGCCTTGATGTTGTTTGATTATAAATAATAATCGAATTGTTTCCCGATGTGTCTGTCTCATGTTGTGACAGTTTTGATCTTGTTTCATAATAGTTATAGTATTTATGAACTAAAATCGTGTCTATTGTCTATTTACAATAAAGATTATTAATTACGCGCTATTAAACATTAATAAAAGAATAGAAATAAATTAATGTAATATTATCGAGGTTTATTTCCTAGAGAACAGGAATACGACTTCAATTGTTTCAGTGACCAAAGGGCTAATTTCTAAAACGAAGCTTCCTCCTGATGTGACTGTCCCGATACCTGGCGACCCATGTAAGTGGTGAGGTAGGATGATGTTAGAAATTCTTGCAAGCTTCTACAAATATAAAGGAATTTACGATCCAACAGGAGAATTTAATAAACTTCTAAATAATAAGATCAAATATAATTGGACAATTAAAATTTTTTTACGAGTCAATTTTTAATTGTGAGAAAAATAAAAAAAGTGAAATTCCGTGGTACTAATACACTCGTGATGAAGAACTTGTTTAAGGTGAATGACGGGAAGTACCATAAGTATAAATGGTTGATAAACTAGTGATCAAAAAGGTAATAAGTAATATTAAAGTTGGCACAGACGTGTATATGTGTAGGTGTAATACGGCTGTGTGGGTTACTATGTGATATTCATCTTATATTTGTAATTCCTCCGTAGGTCCGATGTTCATGGTGACATCACGAGGCGCACGGGTCCTGTGCATGGACGGCTACCGGTTTCGGCGTCACCGGGACACCGGCCTCAAGACCCGCTGGTACTGCTTCAACCACCCTCACGGCTGCAAGGCGGTCATATTCACACTCGAAAATAAAATCGTCAGGTGCAGCAACATTCACAATCACGAGCCGCACTGATATAAACGTTTTTTAGTATTGCTCATGGTGTCCACGATCTAATGATGTTTATTCACCCATAAAGCAATGCGTAGATTTACTATTTTCTTTTAATTTTATAATAATGAAATGAAGCTTAGGATGTTTTACACAGTGCTATATTGAACCTTTAATTTATCTAATATATTCACGAGCTGCAGCGTCCTTCGAACCCGACCACATTAATGTTTGCCCATGAAGGCTACAAGCCAGGAGCAAGCATTGCGGCCTCGGTCACTTTAACCTGCAATTTGTTCAAATAACAAAACTATATCGATTGCAATGTTATAAATAACGAAAAGCGGGCTCGCTTTTTAATACTTATTAGCAAATTTTATTCATTATTCGTTTGTTCTTATTAGTTATTTGTTTAAAAGTGTTAACGTATTATAAGTTAATGTAGTCTCTTTACATCTAAAGGGTTTTATTTTTTAATCTCTATTGGCCAGAGATAATTTTGGCAGCCATTCAGTTTGTTTCTTGAAAAACAATATTAATAACGATACTTTTTAGTAGAATAATCTCACTGACTATATTATACATGTTTGAATATGAGATATGAAATATACATGATTTAATTTTAATTGAATCTATCTTCTCCGTCGTTTTTACTTAATGTAAATATATTATTTTACAAATGAATGTTAAGTAGTCTAATGCTAAAAAGTAAGTTGAACCTAATCGTGCCTTAGTCTGTTATTTCTATAATTTACACATGAATAAACCCCTGCGGTTTCCATGCAAAGTTGATTGGAGATAATTTCTTTAAAGTTGATTCTCATCAAACAATTGTTACGCACATTAGACAATGTGTTTACTTTATATTCCAATACGTTTTTGATCTGTTCCCACTGTTTATTAATAAAATCGATGTCATTTTCAATAATGGCTATTAATGATATACTCATTCATTAAATTTTAATAGTACAAATAAGCGTTTTGATTTCTTAAATTTTTTTAAGTTATCCTTCAACGAGCTAATCGCTTGCCTTGTATGGTATGGTGCACTGGTTTGAGACTGGGACCCACATAGGTGGTGGAGTTTGATTGGTTGGTAAAGTTCTTTCCAACCCGCTGGCTAGTTACCACTTTCATATCATAAAGTTGTGGATAGTAGTTAGCCAGACGGGAGAGATCGGCAGACTGTTTTGGCTAACCACGCTTCTCCATCTTCAAATACATATTCAAAATGTATTTCATTCAATTAGGCCTTATCAGGCGCTTTTTAATGATAAAAATGATTCTATCGCCGATTCCAGGAGGTAGACTCTTCTGAGAAGAACCAGGCGAGAAACTCAGGGGCACTCTTTTGAATATTATTATACAGAGGTTACAGATTTAAACTTATCTTTTTATAATTTTGTCATTAAATTTGGTACCCCCATTGTCGCTTAACATCATCTCAAATTGTAGTCAAGTGTTAGCAAATGGTGGACAAAAAATAAGTTCTTCTGGTTGTATTTGCTCCGTCCATAATATATAGAGCTACTCAAGATGTTTGCAAAATAAAGCATTAGTCACGGCGAGTCACGGGAATCTAAAGTCTCGTTCTCAGTAATTTCGCTACCACTAACTAATGCCTGTAAAACCTACCTCTCAGTAACACATGGTTGGAGAAATAACCGTTACAATGGTATCTACCAAGAGAGCTTCTAACATGAGACAACCCTAACTAAATCTAAAATGAACATGCAAAAGATAAGTGAAAAATATGCTATAGTATGGTATGAATAAATACCACTTCAAAGCATACCGTTGCTCATGTTGTGAAATGTATAATGGAGACATATTTGTGAGATACCCCGTCTTCTGGGCGAAATACTGTGTGAGTTACTGTAAGAAATTTTGAGAGAGAGAAATTCCTTGATACATTGCCAAGGTATCGACGTTGAATAATTAATGCGAGGTGAATAAACGAGTGAACAAGGAAGGTAATAAGTAACGTTAAACGTGGCACAAACGTGTATGTGTAGATGTTACTTATGATAAAACTAATATTTATAATTCCTTTGCAGGTCCGTCGTTTAGTGTGTCGAACCGAGGCGCGCGGATCCTGTCTATGGGCAGCTACCGGTTCCGGCGTCACAGGGATATCGGCCAGAAGACCCGCTGGTATTGCTTAAACCACCAGCAAGGCTGCAGAGCGGTTATATTCACAGTCGAAGATAAAATCGTCAGATGCAGCAACATTCATAGCCACGAGCCGTAGAGTACGAACTGTTTTTGATAATCACTAATATTATTTGGGAAAATCGGACCATTTATGTCACCTCCGGCAAGGTAACTTATAATGTTATATCATCTTTAAAATCTCTACCTATCACCTAAATCGCATTTCACAGTTGTGGTAATAAAAAATCCAAGTTAGGATGATTACACGAACCTCAAAGCTTATAGACCGATAGGCCTATTGCCAATCGCGGGAAAGATCCTGGAAAATATGTAGTAAGGATGAAGTGTCACCAAATAGCATTACTACTCGCCAATACGGATTCATGCCCCAGAGAAACACCAGTCCCACAGGAAATCTGAAGCAAATACTTACGGGGCATAGTGGGTTTTGCCAATATTTGAACCGGTTTAAGTGCTGGGGACCCCATCGAACCCATCGTACCTGTGTAACGATTCCATGAGGGATACGGTGCTCCATCTGTTGGTATATCACCCTGTCCATGTACTGAGATCGAGATCGAGCAGGATGTAGACATGGAAATTAAAATAAAGGATTTACATTTATTACTAGTAAGTAACTGGAGATAAGTTTATTAAATATTCTTTAGATATATGCCAAATACTGAATAAGAGAAATAAAGTTAGTAACATATTACTCTATATATACAGATAGCTCGCGAATCACTGGATTCGCGAGCCAGTTTCGATGAAGCTGTAATAGTCGTCAATAAGACTAACAGCGCAAACTTCACCGAATCCAGCAGCAGCAGCAGTCTACATATACAGAGTTACTGGTAACTCGACGTCTTCCTGCCGGGACGTGATAGGGGAGCTAATGCTACCATAAAAATAATAATTACACTAAATTATAATTTAAATGTATGTGCAATTTAATAATTTAAACTTTCGGGTAATTCACATATTATGTTGTAAATAACCTTGTCTAGTCAAAAATAATAGTACGACGCTGATTATACAAATCACTACAATAAATTGCCCATTGATTCAACTATTCAAAATGGTATAAATAATAATAGCAAAAACAGGAAATAAAGAAAAGGGTAAGCATTGCTTAAAGTCCAGGTTAATGATTGCACAAAATTTTCTCCTCAGATTCTTTTTCTGGCTTCGATTTTTGTCACTCTTAATGAAAAATTACCTCTCATTTGTTCGGCTGCATTCATTATAGGCTCTCGTAGTTCCTCCAGAGAATTAACTGCAGTCACATAAACTCAGTCTTTAATGTGATGTTTAAGGGTCACTATAGTATATAAATGCCAAAAAACCTGATTTACAATGTAGTCATTCTTTATTGGACTTGAATTATCGAATTTTGGGGAATTTTTCAAAAACCTATAAAATTCAAATATCTGGAAAACTATTAATTTCTGCCTTACAAAGGGGAGATTAAATTTACCGGCAGGAAGACGTTAAGATATTAGTGACAATGTATGATTGCATAGGTAGTCAGTAGTAATAAACTACATAGCATGAGAACTAGTTATAAGGTGAAAATAATAAAAGAGAAAAAAACATGTAATGAGAAATAAGAAAATAAAAATAGGAAGAAAATTAAGGAGAACCAAAAATATGGACTGAAACCTGTGAATTGGCTAAAGGATAGAGAGTGAAAGAAGGAAATAATGGATCGGTTAAGATATGTAATAGACTAAGATAAGTTATTATATAGATAAAACATAAGTAAACAAATAATGTAACCTAGTAAAACAGTTTCCCGTAAAATAAATAGTGTCATAGGTGTAGAAAAATAAAAACCTATTAGCTTTTTAAACATGCAAACAGACTTTAAAAGTGTACTTTTTCTATGCAAATTGTGTTCATCTAAAAATTACTCGGAAAAGATCGCTTCTCTCCATTAAACCGTGTACATTTTTGAAATACTGTGTATGCACTTTTTTATCTTAATGTATAATAAAGTTATATCTATCAATCTATTTATATGTATATATTCTCAAGACCTGCTCATTAATTGGTATATGTGGATTGTTGATGCGCTAAGGGAATTAATATTTAGTGATTCATAATTTGCTTGAATCTCTACGACTTGTTTCGATAAGACCATAATACTTCCAAATTTGTGCAACAAGTCCTTCAGACCATGTATTTGTTATAAATGAAATTTTGTCAAAAAATAATAGTGGTTGACAGGTACTGTAATTATTGAGTCTACTATACAAGATGAAGACCACTTTCTCGCACAAACTAAACTGGGTGACTGTTTTTCAGGGTTCGTTTACGTGATAAGCTTCCCCCGTCTGAGCGTCCTCTGGTTCGAAGACTTCAGTTTCCATTGCCACCGCGGTTCCAGTTTCAAGAGCGACTGGTAAAGCCACCAGTTTAACCGTAGCTGGCGTAGCCACCGACTTCATCCACAACCATGACATTAAAACAAGTGAAAAACATACGAAGACAAAATTATATGTATCGTTAGAACCCTTGCAGATGGTTCAAATTTCAACGAACATTGTTATTTAATTATTAAATACATATAGGCGTATATGATTAGATATAACAGTATTATCAACAGGAAACTGACATGGCACCTTGGTTTTCTTTCTGCGTACATTGTGCTCTTTATTGATGGAAGAATATGTTCGGACGATATTCCGAAAGGTAAATGAGATTTTGTCCTCAACAGACGCAGTGTTCATCACGACAACTAAGATCAGAGGAAATTTGCGGACACGGCAAAGTAAAAGGGAAGGTATGTGGTATAGATAGACATGGTATTCCAACTGCTCCCGCGAGACAGTCGCTATAGATAGTCGCGGTTTATTTTGTAATACAGAGATTTCAAATTTGATTTCAGAGTCATATAAGTAGTGAAGTTTAGATAGCAATAGGACTAGCCGCCACACCAACCCAATGGCAATTAGCCACCTCAAAAGTATATTGAGTTCCGGTAGTCAAGTGAAAGCTAGAATATTTTGGACGAGCAAGCTTCACTATGTCGCTACACATCTTATTGTCACTTAAAATAGCGAAATTGAGGTCAAATGAAGATAAAAATTGTTATAGCAGATGTAGCAAAGTCCCGTTTTGGAGTCACAAAAGTAATATTTGTAGTCTGCCCTGACATAATAGGAAAAAGCATTATGTATTGTATAATAATTTCCGGTATCAATACTCACCGGTTTGCATGAAACTAGACTAGTAGTAGATAATAACCATAATAAAGACAAAAATTAAATATAATGTTTACCATCCAGTATAAATTTTAATGGAATAGGTTCAAAATTAATAAATAATAAACAGAGAAAATAAAATTGTAATATTTTCAAATTCTCACATTGATGTACTTACTAAATAATTGATATAAACGTCTTGTCTCAAGATTTTTATCACTTCGATATGTTTTTATCGATAATACTAGTAAATCTGTGAGCACTATCTTATCTATAAGTAGCCATTTGAAACCATCTAAAATATTGTAACTTTTCTTAACTTTCTCTTTTTTTCTCTTTTGACTCTGTAACGCAAGTGCCAGTGTTCACCCGGACGTCACGTGGTGCGCGGGTGATCCGCTGGCGCGGGTACAAGTACCTGCGTCACCGGGTTACCGGCTTGAAGACCAGGTGGTGGTGCGGCACTCACAACGCCAAGGGGTGTCGCGCCGTAATCTTCACCGTCCAAGACAACGAAGTCGTAAAGTGCAACGGCGACCACAACCACCCACCGACACACTTGTAATCAACTTCACTGTACTTGCCACGTAAACACGTAATATAAAAAGATGATAACGCCGCTGGAAATAAAATTCTGGTTTAATTATAAAATATTATTCAAGCCAACTTTACAGAACATCAAGATTTTTATAATTTATTAAATATATGATGATAAGAGAACTTAATGTGGTATTTATTCAATCTATTTCGTATGCTGGGGTTATAATAATTCTAACAACATCATGGCTTACTTGTAATCTTATATTAGAAGGTGCCTCATCATTGCACTCTATGTATAATATTAAAATAATATGAAGAGGTGTTTAGGTCCTATCAGCTGTTTTAGCTCACGGATTCTGGATTCGTGGGCCCGTGATTCCGATGGATCTGTAGAAGTCGTCAATGAGACTAACAGCCACTAAGCTCTATGAAATCTAAGCCTAAACTAATCTAAGTTAAATTCCGTAAACAGAACGTGTTGTGTATGAATATTGTCACTAATTATTCAAACACTTTATTTGTCGCTTGGTAGCTGTGAACGAGTTAAAGACGCTTTTAGAATATTTCAAATCAATCATTTATATATCTCTTTCTTTCTCGGTTTAAGAGGTGATCTTGATGACTAACGATCGAGGCATCCGCAAGCTGTTCGTGCAGGGTTACTTTTTCTGCAAGCACCGGGACAGCGGCTGCAAGGAGCGGTGGCGGTGCGCCCGCCATCGCGATGGCTGCACGGCCAGCCTGTTCAAGATCAGAGACGCCAACACAATCATACGCATCAACAATGTCCACAACCATCCGTTGCTAGAAAATCTACTGTTTCCCCAAAATCTTAACACACACTATGACAGGAAATAACAGGTTTTTCTTGCAGACTGTACTGCAGAGAAGTCTTGCCGTCTAGAGTTATTTTCCATAACGTCGAGATTAGCATAACGTTTACAATTTTTCTTTGAACCTAATTGTAATGTTTCTGCTTTTGTGAAATTACTAAACAGTTCAACATTACAAAGTCACTAAAGTTTACGCGGTCTAAATTATTATAATTAACAATACTATTATAGCAAAAACGCATTTTTCACGCATGATTATTTGCCGATTTGGCAATTATATACATTTATGTTTGCTATTTCGTCATTAGTTAAATGAACTACTTCCAATATATGTAAACCGTAAATCTAAACAGTAAAATTGTGAATAGCTTATAACTGATTTTACGGTAAAAAAGTTCCATTAACGACGACGACGTGATCATCTAGTGCATTGAAAATGTAATGTTTAATTATGGTGATACCCAAAATATGGAATTACACACCATTTATGATTTTAAAATGTTACATTTTTCAAAAGCATCACAAGAAGTTTCTATGTTTAGAAATATATTTATATATTTAAAGCAATCATTTTACGTACATTTGGGTAAAACCAGTGGCGTGCCTGTAAGGGAAGCCTAGAGATAATAAAAATATACTTATTAAAACGAGACGTGCCTTTTTTCATTCTTATAATAAGACTTTGTACCAATAATTTCTATACATTTAGTGTATATTATTATTAGAATAGGGTAAACAGGTAATTTTGACTTGTATGGTAGTACCGTTACTGGGTACAACCCACTATTAATTGAGGTTTTTGATATATGACTACTGTTAATCGAAGGATTTTACTTAATAAAATGAAACTCCTGATGTCTGTAGTTAATTAAAACTGTACAAACGTTTAAAAAAATATCATGGAATTGACAGAAAAACCAAATTGTATACTGGCAGTATTATTATGCACCGAAAATAAATAATAAATTTCTTTGTAACCCATTAAAATTCTTCTTATTAATTCTTAGCATTCTTTTGTAAGGTCTACCTGTTGTATTATAGTTTTCTTACTTTCATTGATACACTAGTTTCGTATGCACCGTGTTACTTAGGTACATTCAGTAACAGAGGTTTGTTCTTGCAGTCCGTCCTACATTCTTCACCACCGAGATCGGCGCCAGGATCATGAAGCTGCGCGGCTACAGCTACACGCGCCACTCGGTGTGCTCCTCGCGCGTCAAGTGGCTCTGCGTCGAGAACCGGACCAACGACTGCCACGCCATCGTCGTCACCATCGGTTACACCATGGTCGACCGCCAGAACAAGCACACCCATCCGCCAAACTTGACTTAACACGCGCTCTTCCATTAGACTGTGTAACTTTGTTCCTGCTATTTTAAATTTACCAAAACCGCTTGCGTTGTAGTTAGATTTGTGAATTTAATAAAACAATCAGATTATTATGCGCCTTTTTATTTTTTCACACTTCCAGCAATCATTTTTCGATCCTAAAGTAATCAAAACAAAATTAACTGACCGATAGTCAGATCAGACAGTCTATGAGGTCTATGTTGATTTCTGTTAACGGCTTCTGTGTATCTTGAGCTGTGTTCCAGTTTGAAGGACACTGCAGCTAGTGAATTTGTTAGCGTAACCAAATGTATCGCTTTATGTCTCTTATTATACATAAGTAAACGCTCCCTTTGCTGGGACAACAGCCTTAAACCATTCAGAATTAGAAAGTCAGTTACATTCCATCGGTTCAATAGTTTATCGTGATTGGTAGACATAAAATCTTTACTTTATAGATATAACAGTTCTATATATAGATATAAAGATGTTGTTGATCTACGCCATACTTAAATTCAGTGGCGGCAAACAAGAAAATATCGAAAAGAAAATGAGCTCATGATTAAAACGATACTGCTGGAATGTTCAGTAAATAACATACAGAAAAAAATAATATTTGCCAGAATATCAACAGTGGATACAGGGCTTTGTGGATCCTTAGTGAAAAAATGTGCAAAAACCATAAATTAATATTGAAAATTTACTCACAGCTGTCTTGAAATAATTTAAGTCCTTGTAAATATAAAAGAAATATGAGGATAGGAAAGTGTAGTAGTAGTAATAGTAGATAAGGATAGTGGTAAAGAAAAATGCCTAGAATTAAACAAATTGAATGTTAGCTATGTCACGGTTGCGCGCCCTGTGGCATGTCAGCATGAAACTTACGACGACATAACAACAGATCATAGAGAATTCAAATAATATGGATGTTATACAAATTTTACGTAAAATATTGTAGAAATCTCATGAAATCTATTACTGTATTGAAAAAAAAATACAAGTGAAGTTACATATCAGTCAATGTTTAAATGAAGAGTGAGAGGTAAGTGGGCGAGAGAGAAGGAACAGAGTTAAGTTTGCATACTGACGAACGATACAAGTGTGGTGTGAAGACTAAAGATTAAATCTTTTTATATTAACAAAAAACTTTTTATTAATTATTACCTCATTAATAAATCGTATACATTTAGTTTTTGTTATGAATACGTAGATAAGAGTGAAAGAACTACATTACTTAACTTTATTGTCTAGCTGTATATTTGCGCTTTTGTTGTAGCCACGCCACTGACGGTATTAACTTGTACGAGTTTGTTACAGGGGTTATCAAAATTGCGAAAAACACGAAGCGGATCCACCTCGACGGCTACAGATACAGTTTGCACTTCGTGAAGAGGGGCAAAGGCAGGTGGAGGTGCGTAAAGCAGGCGAAGGGTTGCAAGGCGATCGTGGTCACAGTCGATGACACTATCGTCACCATCAAGAATAAACATAATCACGAAAGAGATCTGTAAAACATAGTAACACATGTCGGGGAATAAATGTTCTTTCCGAGAAAACCATCGTATTTGTTTAATTATCCTTTATTGGAAACCGTTCAATTAAACCTAGTTTGTAACCAAGAACGGCGCGCAAATTTTTGTAACCACAAATTGCGCGTTACTTTTGCATCGATCTGGCAAAGAAAAAATGTTAGGAAATAATAATTTTGGTCAATACGAAATTCAAATTTTTAGCTAAGGAATAAAGAAATGTTATTAATACTTTTTGATAGTATGAAAAAAGAATCTTTGGATACAAAATCGGTACCTAATCTTCGACTTAATACAATTACGGACATTTTTATGGTATTTTTCGCGAGTCTGTATAAAATTTGTGCATCATTGTATTTTAATTTTCAAGGTTCGGCAAAAAAAGACATAAAACAATGTTGCCAGAGGCAATATGTGGATCTTTTTATCTAGGGTTGGTTGTTCACTGGAAATGACAGATCCCGTAACTCTAGTTTATATAACATAACTCTAGTATTAATGTCATTTCATTTCATAGTTTTGACATAACTTTGTTGTCCCCGGAGTATGGAGACCGTATCTTGATCTTTTTGTCTTATTATTATATTCGAAGGATTGTAAAGCTAGTTGCGTGTATAAGCAATACGAGCCTTGTCAAGTGAAAATTCTTCGCTTTCGGTTTGTTAAGAATGGGACCTAGTTTATATCTAGTGCTAAACTTCTTAATTAGATTTTTGGAAAGTTTTGTATACGTGTGCTACGTTAATATACTATGAGCATGATAATTTGTTTAAATATAAGTAACTGTTAATTAAAATGTTCTAAAACAATTTACACTTTGATATCCGGCTACACCACATTGTTGTCATTTTGTTACGAGTGAAAAGTAACAGATGAACAAATCCCTTACTGTCTTTAAGGCCAATCACCGAAAAAAGACTATTGTACTAAGAACTTACATCTTATTTAATTACTAAAAATTCATAAAAATTTTGATGAAACATGCGGACGTCAGTGTTAATAAAAATTGTAACAATATCAAAATAATTTAAATGTTTTTACGTAAGGTCTGATTGTAATAAATATGTCGACGTATTAATCTTGTTTAGTTTCTGAAACTATCATCTGATTGGTAATCGGCCCCCCTGTCAAGAATCATTCAAAAGCACGTAAATTTTAAATTTTATACGTAAATAACAATATCTCAATTGTAAAAATTGTTATTAATCTATGCAACAAAAGTTTTAACAGAAATATATATCCAAATTAAATAGTAATATATATTCCAATGGTTCAATAACTCTACGGAATATCATCAGCAGGCCGTTGTGCGTTATGGGTTCGATCCCTATACAGATCAAATATTCGTGCAATACAGTAGTATTTTTTTTTATTCTTGTTCTCCCCTGTTGCGATATGACAGGGCCTTGTGATATCTTTTATTTATTTATTTGCTTATATATAATCGCGCTGTCATACCTCTTCTTCCGTTTTATTCCTTTCTTCTATACCTTTCTATTATCTTTTATACAACATTCCATTTCCTTCTTTCATGCGTCACTCAAATACAATAGTATTTGTGGCGTTCAATTGTATATTTGAAAATACTTAAACATTTTTTTTCTAAATAATAAATATTTCTCACCAATTTGAAATGGCAATTTAGAATCTTATATAAATATCAGATCATCATTTCCACAAATGACATTCTGTTTTTCAAACAAATCTTACTTTGTCTGCATTATTACGCTTCTGTGATGAAACGGAAGAACACAGTTAAGTATTCAGTTATTAAGAATGTATTTCTAATCTTTACAGTATAGATGAAGATAATAAAATAAAACCAATGTTGTTCATTATTAAGAAAATATATTTTTCGATATTTCCTGAGAAATGTTCAATTTTCATAACACAAAATATAACGCGTTATAATATCAGTATAATACTTACAAATGTTTTATAAACTCGTACATATATATAGCAAAGTTTGTACATTGAAATTATAGAGAAGTTATACATTTCAATTCGATCGAAATGAATTATCGAAAATATCATCGAAACCGCAAAACATCGTCGGATCAATAACAACCCTGATAACCAACTAGATCTGTTTTAAATTGGTGGTTAATGTATTTTGTCCTTTGTGTTATAAACAGTAGACGAGTTAGAATACAATTACTTTCATACAACGGTATAAATTATAATATTACAATAGTGGTAACAAACCCGATTGTTATAAATACTGAAGAAAACTTAAAAAAAAACTTCCAGAACTAACTAAAAAGATCATCCGGTACATTTTTAACCTAATAACCGTCGATATTATTTAAAAATAGATACAAGGTCACGACAATACAATTTACAATACAAGATAATTTATATCTAAAATTGAAATTACTACAATAGAATTACGAAACGTATTTTCCAATAATTATTATAATTAGAAAAATAATATTTTTGGTATAATTACAGTTTTGATAATAATATGCACATCGTAGTTGAATCACTACGTAACACTTGTTACGTTGGATACTTGCTTCGATGTGGTATCAGTAACAGAATCATTAAAAAGGAATAAACTCTTTAGGATTTAATCTCAACCAGATCGACTTTCACAATTTCTTATTAGATCCATAAACTACAACCAGAAATCTAACGTAAAACTGTACACTTTTCAATTCAATCGATTGTACCAATACAGTTTGAATCTGTATAAATTTATTCTTAATAATCAAACATGTTAAGAATCCGTAAACCACTGCAATTCATCTACCCATAAATACTTAGATGGATATGTTCCAAATGGAATGTGCTCGTCATGACAATCACTACTAGCTTAGTGTAGATAAGAGGTTAGAAGTAGCAACTTAATGTGACAAATTGAGATTACTATGGAAATAAATAACATAATTACAAAACTTTAAATACTTTAACCAAAATTATACACGTAAACTTAACCAAAATCCACACTATTTTAGAGAGAGAGAGTGAAGATAACACGCGCGCACATTTTCTTCTACACTCGAGACCAGTGTTTCCCAAACTATTTGGTTGAATTTTGAGTAAAAAATGTTTCTGTGTCCCCCAAGACCCTGCTATTTTCATCCTATTCCCTCTAAAAACAAATAAAAACCAAGTAATGTAATGAATTATATAAGCATTTTTTTTAAAGTTGCTGAATGCCCCTAAATGACAGAATTGCACCCTACGCCCTACCGTAGGAAACACTGGTCTAGATGTACCCGAAACCCGTAGACATCGGAATTTGGTCCTCTATCTGATCTAATATTTAATAATACGACGACTTGCTTTCCTTATATCTCATGTTTTATTAATCGAACGAAAAACTCATATCGTATCATTATACAGAGTGAACAATACCGCATCCTTAGAACGCAGTGACCCATCTTAAAATAAAGACAGAAACCTATTAAAGTATTCATAAAATTTCCGGCTTTGCTATGAAGTATATTTATTAAGCTTTGTCTTATACCCTGTGGTACATAGAGAAAGGAGCTCAATCATGAGGTATTTAAAAGTTATAGCATAAGACACAGAAGAAAAAAGTTTAAATTAGTCAAAGTGCACTGTTTTCTTTTACTTCGCCACAATATTTGAGGAATGAGTAACTCTTCTAAAATATTACTTTACGTACATACTGTGCGATATCGTGATACTGTGTAAAGGTATTTTGGTTTCTTTAGTCGACTAAAATGTATACTTACTGTTTTATTTTACTACTAGATTAATCTACTTGTCTAAAGTTTCTATCCCACAAGGCGTTTTTAAGAGGTGCAAAGAATTTTCTCGATCTTGTCATTATATGATAAAAATTATGATTAACCGTTGAAATGTGTCAAAAATGTGTGGAATTTTTTTTTCATCCCAATTATATTACATACAGATATTAAACGATCTCGAAAGATTGAAAAGAATAAAATTAAATTTTCTTAATATCCATTTGTAGAATCTGTAAATTGTATCAAAACATGAAAAATACTTCCATAACATACCTTCCACGAGGATCGTAGTACAACAAATGACCGAAACAGTCGTCAATAACGCTTAAATGGTTACAAAATTAATATACAATTGTAAATCGAAGTTCTCATAAATAGCCTTATAAAATGTTATTAACTATAGTCAGACCATATTGTTTACAAACAATTCGAGATACACATATTTAGATATGTATATACATATATAAATTAATGTCATTTACTCTTCTCTCTTCAAAACTCCGATAATCGTTTAAAAAAGGAGATATGTTGATTTTCACGGTGCTTTCAATACAAAAAACTATAAATGTCCTCTTGATATTATTCTACATTGATTTAATAATAATACAAAAATAATAGTTTTTTAACAATTTTCATAATGTGTGTATCACTGTACTACTGATCAAACACAACGGGTATGCAGGTCTGAACAGACAAAAATCGCACCCCGCCAGATGAAGCGCGGCATTCATTTGAGCATGGCCTCACAACAAAATAAATGAAAATCAGCCCGGCGTGAACGTGTTAAGGCACAATTTAGGATGGATTCAACTTATCCTAATTTAAAAACTTAAAAAAATCTATCATTTCACACAAAATTCAATCAGCCGAAATAAAAAAAAATATATAGGAAAATACTTATAAATACAATGTTAGCTAACTGAAATTTGTTGATTAATTACAAATTTACGTCACAAAACAGATACACGTGAAGAATATAATATTTCTTATTTATAAAATAATTCTTTAATCGCTAAAGATTAATTTTAAGGCATCATACAATAGTCTTATTAAGTCGTATTTATTATTGTATCGTTCTTTTATTGCATTATTAGGTACTAGTATATTAATTTTTTATTCGTAACAATTCGAGTTCTTTGGGGACAATATAATTCTTAGAAACATCCCCCAGATGAAACCAGAAAGATGCCGATGCAGTGGGATATGCGGTATTGTGCGGAAACATCGCAGCCGTTCTGAACGAAGACAAAAGAACAGCTTAGGATGATGCGGATGATTTCAAGAGGATCAGGGAAGAATCAGCACAGCACAGGAAGACTCCGGCATATCTAAAAGAAAAGGGATCAAGAGCATTTCACTTTTTTCGAACTGATGTGGTCATGGACGTTGTAGATTTTTATAATGGCGTCGTTCAGCGTTGTCAGCTTCGCTTTGCAGCCCTTGTCGCTCTTGTTGCACACCCAGTGGATCTCCTGCTTCTGATTTATGTGACGCGACCTCTTTTTGAATCTGTATTCACCGAGGAGTATGATCGCGTTGCCGGCGCGGGACCAACTGTACTGCGGTATCAAGCCATCTGAAATCATTTCGACATATGAAAACTAGGAATGGCAACCTTCATTTATAATTCTATTGAATATACGATCGAAGTTCGAATTTCTGGAACCACTTTTATATTTCTTGAATTTGGATTTCGTTTTTAACGCGTCTGTTATTTGTAATGTGCATTTTCAGACGATTAAAACCTCATATGAATCCAATAGAGTTATACCAATAACATATAATATTGGCTATTTGAAGAAACACAGTCTGATGCAAAATTTTATCGTAATAAAAAACATTTAATATAGTAAATAACATATTTTATGACGTTGTTTTGTTAAGAAATAATTAAAAAAAAAATCATATATTCTAGTTTTTATTAGTCGAAAAATTTAACACACTATTTAGGATACAAATTATAAATTTTAATTTAACATGCAAAGTTTCGTTAAAATTAAGCATTATTGAAAGAGCAACTACCATGATCACTTTCTTTATACTTGCAACATACTACATTTTGATGATCCACAGTTTTTGCTTCATTAAAAAGTACTCATGATGTAACACAATTGCAATAATATTTTAACCATTTTCTATATTGTTAGCTAAAATATAATATAACTAACTAAAACACCATTAATAATAACAAGATTCCATTAAAAACAGTAACAATACACGTAATTGTGATTGGGAAAAATGTAAATGTTATATTTTCATATGTCTATGAACTTTATTAAAACACGGAATGCATAAATACGGCTTTTTGGGGCAATCGTTGCAATACGTCGTCACTTTCTTTGTATTACTTCGTGCAAATTGACTGTTAAACTTCTTCACTGCCTGTTCGTAGCAGGATTTGCATCTGGACCTTTTTGCCGGGCTGCCGCTGTTTTTGATCAACTCGTGATGCTTTCCGTAGAAGGGGTGATCCAACACTTCAATTTTCACTTCGACACCTGTATTGCATAAATTCATAATCAGTACTATAGGGTAGTATGTATGTATGTATGTATTCTTATGTATAAATTTATCTTATATCTCTCTATATATATAAGTAATTTATAGCATAATCATGCCACGCCGACCCACTGGTCGAGTACCTCACATAATTCTCCTTTTAAGGTCGTGCTTAAGCCAATCTCAAACAATGTTACCAGACATTTTTATCATCATCACCGGCACATAAGGAACATCTTTCAAGTTTCGAAATCATAAAACTAAATATTCGCACACGGTTTATAATCTTACATTTTTTGTATAGAAAAAATTTACCACGTAACGCACATGAAAATTTATTCCATGGTGTGATTACAATATATTTTCACATGTTAAATTGTATTTTAATTGTGGTTAATGTATAACATACTTATCAAATCTGAACTGCAGCGGAAAGAGTAAGGTAACGTCTAAAAGGGTAAGTTAACGTCTAAAATCTGTGAACATCAGCTGACTAATCGCCGTGGTCGATGGACGGGGCTCAACACTTTTTAACCCTTTGGGGACGAGTGTCGGCATATAGCCGCCCAAGCCGTTTTACCGTTCCGCACGCGTGTCGACATATAGCCGCCCAACTTAAACTTAGTTTTCATAACGTTCAACGTATTCATTTTCTTTACTGCGCACTCCAATACCTCTAGTCCACAGCGACGCTCGCTCGTCGAGCGGCTCCGTCCCCAAACGGTTAATATTTGTTGATGTCGTAATTAAGATCAAGACTACGTTGTCAATATTCCTAATAATATATAAACACGACGGTTCGCTTGCAGTCTTTTAAGCATATAATAAATAATATCATTAGACGGCATTCCTTTAGAAAAACGTAACATTTTTTTTAGGGAACAAACTATAAAACAGTGCCTGAATCGTTAATTTTCGTGATTAAATAAAAGTGATATGGCCGTGCAATATGAAAACACCTACGAAAAATACTATGTAATGATTAATAAAGGTCAAAAGTCCAAAAATATTCAAATTGTGAAGGTTATAAGGACCGAACATAGTAGTAACGGGTGAAAGCATATAAACGACAATACTTTGCATATTAGACATAAAATTAGACAAAAAAAATTAATAACTATTGCCTGTCTTAACTAAGCTGGCCTGCATTCCGGTCTGTATACACTTTTCTAATCTACAATATTTACATACAATTCTATTTTGCACTCTTATGGTACACTTTCCGTATATGCCGGTACATTTGAAATTGACAAATTTGCCGCTACGTATTGCCCTCCCGAAGAAATTCTTGCACGATTCGCATGACGGGATCCCGTAGTGTATACCTGACACATTGTCCTCGCAAATAGGACATTTGGAACCTGCGTAACAAGACAAACATTTGCAAACGTTTCTCATTTTAAATACTATACTAACGTTAAAATCGAAACAGTGTTCTAAGATAATTAAGAGTGACAACATATAACTAGTTGCAAGACCAAATAAAGAATTTGTAAATAAATACGTGCTATAATTCATAACATATTATACCTAATGCGAAAATCATGCACAAATATATATGTAACACGCAAAATGGTACAATTTATCAAGTAGTTTATGAAAAGGTGTTAGGAGCAGCTTCATAGTAGAAATAAACGACATAAAAATATAATAATAATTGAAAACAAGATTATTTTCAATCACCTACATGAAAAGGATCCCACCGCTAGCTTTCCGAACTTAGTGGGTTTAATTTAAGTATACCTCAACCGTTATCGGATGATGCTAAAATGTTGTACAGGTAAAATGGCTACATCGATTTCTATACCATCAAAAGACACAGGCGATACGTTACTTACACTAGTTGCGCATCTACTCATATATTAAAATGATAATAATAAATATTATTATTAACAATACAGCTTGTAGTGTCTATGTTCGAATATAGGTTACGAATTATAAGACCCATAAGTCTGGGAATCACACGTAATAGATAAAAGTATGGTAGTTAAATAATACAACTCTTTATCGATCATTAATTTAATGAAATGTCTTTTTGACGGTATTAAACTGAGATAAAGATTAACATTTCAGACATTTGCGTACAAGTATTAAAATATTTATATTCACATGTTTCACTTTGCCCGTCTGTTTATTGTTAGATGATAAAAATTAATTTACTACTAAATATAATAACTATTGATCATTTTCTTTTGCGGTGACAGCAATACTCTTTTATTTTTATTTACATAATATCATTAAAAAAATAAATAACAATTCACTAATAGCAGTTAAATTATTTACAAATAATATTAAATTCTAATATTTCACCATAAAGACTAAATACGCACAATGATATAACATTATCCGATTTTATTTATTTTACACTGTTAATAATTATGCAGAATGGAATCTAAGAGGCATTATTTATTTTTAAAAAATCCTCCTAATACTGTTCCGAAATTTTATGTACATTTATTGCAATTTCCCCCCACAATTTATGACCGACACGCACATACATCTATATATCAATAATTAGTATTTTAACTTTTTTTAATATTTTGCTAAGCATCTTACAAGATGAACAATTAAAATTAACATTTTCTGCTATGGCAATAGTTCTATTTCCAACTGTCAAAGTGGATGTAAAAACGGTCTTCGCGCCTTCCCGTCGTAGTTTCGTCAGACGTGTGGATTGGTTCAGGATAAATAAGCTCCTTGCAGTCGCAATATAGTTACCTGGTGCGATGTACTCAAGGGGCGTGGTTGTGAAACCTGTTACTATTGCCGTACACGAGCATCCCGGCGCGCGTGTGTATAACGGCTTTGCATCCAAAGTAACTACGACGGCTACATTGCCACCTCTCGCTATTTTTCCTCACGTAGTGCAATGAAAATCTATAACCATCGACTATCATCAGTGTCCTTTTGTTTTTTGACAATGCGAATGTGACTGGAAACAAAAATTGAAATAAATATGGATTACGTGCGCAATCAAATTTAACACTAGCGTTTATACTCTTTTTCTATACCGCAGCAATACAGCAATGAACATGGACAATATTGTTAATAAAAAATTAATTTTGACAGAAATGTTGTTTATTGCTATCATCAAATACACAATGGAAGTATATCGTCAAATACTTAAGAAGTTATATACACGCGAAGATAAGAATTATGCACAACATATGGTTATGTAAATCATATTTTTTTTTCTACGTCTTTAACTCAGGAGATTATTTATTTAAAAATGTTATACTTATCACTGAATATTATTTGCCTAAACTCTTATTAATAATATTATCATAGTCTTACGAATTATAAACAATATTATTCACTCAATTGACGTAATAACAAAAATTGTTTCATATCAATGTTATAATTACTAAAGCCATTTAGTAAATAAGTATTAGATATACATAATTACTGATTGATAATTAAATTCACAACCAAACATAAAGAGAACAGCGTAAAATTAGAACAAAATAAAATAAATTATGCACACCGAATTATTTTTCAGTAATAAGTTTTCCCATAGTGGGCCTACTGAGAGAAATTTCATTATAGATTAAATAGTGCTCGGAAGAGAAGTGGAAACTTAATTATTATTTAAATTTATTTACTTTTTTTTGTGTGTTAATAAAATTATTAGAGTAGGGTACTATTGCTCTTTAAACTCTATTTGATATGGACATAAGAAATCTTTTGAAGACTTCTGGTTGTTTTTATTTTTAATGTTGACACTGTGAAGTGTCATCCATATTGATGAGCACATTGACACGTAAAGAGAAACTTAGTACTTTTCGCAAGTTATTGCGTGGCGACCTCAAAGGTACGCTGTGGTAGTGTACTCACAGTCTCAAACAAAAACTCTACGAGCGGGTTTCTAAACAAAATTTTCGTAAATAAAAAAAAACTTATTTAAAATATAAAGTTCTTAATGATTCATGACCAGACATTCATAACCATATGAAAAATAGAGAGAAATAAAACGGTTTCTAGACCTTACTTGAAGTCTAAAAATATCTTAAAGTTACAATACGCGTTGTATTTGAGTAACAAATAACAAGATCCCCATTTTTAACACAAAAATGGAATGTCTTGCTTCTGTTTCTATTTAGATAAATGTCTAAATAAAAGGCAACGCTGGTGAAATCGGTATTTAATAATAATACCAATAACTTTGTAAAATAGTTAAAGAAAAAATACCCTGGAAGGTACAATTATTTCAAATTTGTGTACTATTTCTCTGGATAGAAATCATTGAAACTATATTCAAAAATGTTTAGTTAAAGGACGAATTTGTAAAACGAAAATCGAATACATGATCATAATTTATAAAAAATCATCTCAGATCTGTTACCGTATATCCTAAATAAAATTTCTATCCTAATCCCTACAACTTCTGTATCATCTAATCTAAGATCACAATATTATTCAAGAGTATAATTTAAATCATTCTTCATTAAAATTACTCCTTCATAGAAGAACCAGTTTTACAGCTATTGTTCCATCATTGGTTCGACTCTATATATAGCTCGGATATATAGCTAAACATAAATTTGGTTAAAATGCCACGGTATCTCAAATAATCTCTCTCTTACCTTCTGTTCTTCACCCATGTAGTGGTGTGGCTAGCTTAACCTTTCTATTTTACATTTCTAAAGTTTCGACTAATTTTGGAGTTTACGGTAACCCAAACGATAAAAAAAAATATTTGTAATTAAATCTTGTCAGTCTCTACAATGTTACCAGTTAAGCCTTTTTGTGATCTTTCATTAAACAGTTGTATAATTTTTTTTGCACGGAACTGACTGTTAATACGTTCCATTTGAATAAATTGCACAATGGCTAACCTATTTAATGCATTTTAATTTGTAAAAACCAACCTAATGAATGATACAGGCTTAACAAGCTGCTGCTGCTATTTGCTGCCTATTACAGCATCACTTGACACTGACTCACGAATCCGGTGATCCATGAGCACACGATTTAAGAATAGTCCTCAAGGACTTTTATTTATAATTTTACAGTTGTATGGGTAATTTGTTTGTAATTTATTTCGAATGAGATAAGAGGAATTAATTTAACGTAGCTAATGAAAAGAACAATCCAAAAGTTTACGTTTCTTTACAATTTTGGGATGTTCCCCAAAAATAAAGTCAAATGTAAAATATTTTTCAATATTTATATTGCATTATAATATGAAGTTAAACATAATACTGTAGGACGTTACTCAATGTAACCGTTATAGAATTTTTAACGCTACATTACGAACCGTTTTCGAAGAGCTCCTGACCGTTGGCGAAAGTCAATAAATACAAAAAATTAATTTTAATAGGAGTTCTTAACAAGAATGGGCACGGGCAGCAAACTGTCGTTCATATTGGACAAGTTGTAACTTGTTTTCCCTCTATTGATAAGTAAATCGGAAGCATCGTGATTGTGTGAACCTTTTATTTCTATGATATGCGAACCCAGGGTTTTTACAACGGCCTTACAGCACTTGTAGGAATGAGTCGAACACGTCCATCTGATGACACCGTTACGAATCGAGTGACGACAGTAGGTGTACTTGTTGAACACAATAAGTGGTTTACCCCTAAGAGATTGTATGAAAAACGCGGAAGCAATTGCACCTGAAATTATATTAACACATTAGGTAAGTTTAGAACATCAGTTGACTCATTTAAATATTAATATTCATTAATTTAGGGGTCAATAATAAAACTGTTGAAATTTAATTTATTTATTCCTTACGTATATATGATACAAAAATAAGATAATACTGAAAACGTGTTAGTGTTAATTAAAATATGAACTTCATTGTAAAATAAATAGAAAAATAAACTTAATTAGAAAAAAAAACAATAAATGTAGAGGCAAGATTTACTAAATGGAGATCATAAATATCACAAAGTACCTTTTTCAAAACAATAGCTGTTTCTTGTACTGACCACATAACATAGTATTTAAAAATCACAAACTATTTACCAATCCCACTACTAAAAATGTTCAATTGTGAAACCACTAAAACCAATTCCAAATAACCCACTTTAGCAATAGTAGTTTTGCAAATTGAAACTTTTGATCATTTTAATTTGTAGTCTGTCAATAAGCAACCATTGAGTTTTAAGAAATCATTAACAAAAATTACTCATAAAAGTTTGTGTGCGGTTATTTATACAGTACTTTAATCTCTACTGCATAAAATTAATTTAAAGTACCTTTAAGTATCCTACCAAACACTATATTTAACATCTTAATATAAAGTTGTGGATTCATTTTCTCTAAGTGTGAAATTTCTGTAAAAAGTTTTTATTCTTTCAAAATATGTTAGCACTTCTTCATAACTTTCTTTTGATTGTACTTTAACTTCACACTTATTCTAGTTAGTGAATGTCATACAAAAAATTCTGTAGGCGGATGGTTGTGCATATTGCTAGAGCATTCAAGAATCAACTTGTTCTGTTCTGTGTACACGGTAGCTTCGCAGCCATGTTTGATATGTGTATAGCAATACCAACAGCTTCGGTCACTAAGTGAAAATGTTCTTATGAAAGTGAAGTCACCAAGTCTCATCAGTATCTCGCCATCGCGCGACATCATAAATTCCACTAAAACACATAGTTAAGTAATTATTAATAAAACAAATGTCTAAAGAATCAAGGGGAATTATCTAAACTTCACTTCACTACACAAATAATACAACTATTTTTTATTCATTGCTCAAATTGTACAAAATAGTTAATAGTTATTCATCATAGATTATGGCCATGGTTTTCTACAACCTATTAGTATTCTTAACAAATTATCCCTAACTGTCATGTATAAATTATTTTCTGTAGTTAAAGCAGCAGCTTGTACACAGTATGTTTCATAAACAAAAGTTTAAACCACCATTAAATTATTGTGTAGAACGGTATCCTGACATAAACAATAATCAATAGATATGATTACCAACATTTATTGTAATGCACCACATGTATGTGTAAAGAACTTACCTAAAAAAAATGTTACCTGAAAAATATTTAAAACATTGTCTATAGCAATTTATACCTAAACTTTAACAGGTACTTTTAAAAAAGATAATGTACTAAATTAAGAAATGAGTTAAACAATTCATATTCCCATTTAATTAAACAAAAGATTACAATGGTTATTGCAATACAGATTTAAAAACTAGTCTAATTAAAAAAAAAAACAAACCGCAATACAATCATATATAATTAAATATTAATATTCACTGTTACATGTCTTGCAGCAACTTAGATAAATTTTAATTACCTCTCTAGATACATTACAATATTTTGTTTTTATTTCTAAATCCATTTGGTTACGATTTGCATGACTGAATAACAAGTGAATAGTGTGTAACACCCCAAAGAGTTCATCAGTTGCTACATAAAATTTAATACCAGTATTTGTATCACATAGTGGTTGTATAAGTCTTTCCTTACCAGAGACATTAAGTATATCATAATTAGATAACATTTTATAATCTTCAAAATCTTTATAGCACTTCTCCTTGACTTCCTTAACTTCTTTAATTAATTCTTCATATTTTTCCCTTGTGAGAAGATAAATACTATTACTATGTTTTCGTGTAACAAGTTTATGAAGTTTTTCATTGAAACTATTCTTCATTTGTTTTACCAGATTTCCTCTGAATAATTCTACACCTGAAATGTTTAAACTAATAGATTAACTTCCTTTTTAATGAAACTTACTCTCCGACTATTATATTTAAATTTAAAAACCCAATAAATTAATAAAAACATGTACAAAGTTCAAATTTAGATATAAATCAAAATTTGGGTTATTATCAAAACATAATTGTTTGTTATTGTCAATCAAAGAAAAAAAAAGAAAATGAAGCAATACATTTTTTGGAAAGCAAAAAAAATATAATAGGGAAATGAAATAATGTTGCATATTTCACTTATTTATTAAATGTTATTAGTTTTTAATACACAATGTATTTAAGCCATGTTAATTACTTGTCAAAACATTATGTGAAAATTATTATATAAAATGAAAAAATGTAATTATCATTTATAATCCATCTCAACTCATATTGTACATAAAATACAACAATAATCTATACTTACCCTCTAAACATTTTCAATAAATATTTTTAAAGGCAAAAGTAACTATTAATTTTAAGGGTTTTTTGGTTTCTCTTAAAAATATTGCTAACAAATACCTTGTCAGATGGAGACATTACAATCACTTTTGTTTATTAGAGATAATAATGTCTTTGCGGTATCTATCAAAATATTAATTAATCCAATTTTAAATAGCATAGTGCCTCTATATTTCTATGCATTATTAAAACAACTTGGTGTTGTCATCATACAAATAACTTAATTGTTACTAAAAGTATATCAGAGTAATTTAATGTAATCAAAGCTGTCTTTACGTAAACGTTTAAAACAATTCAAAATATCAGTTCTATTATGATGTTGACAATTGTTTTATTGTTCATGTAACAGACTAGATTACCTAAATCCTATATAAGAAATTTCCTAGAAAAGAATATTTGCAACCCTAGTTTTATTTGCTAAACTAGATACTTATAACAACACTCACTATAAAACACAATAAAACTTCACTATTATTCACAAACAACAGTTTTATAGGTTATGTTACGTTTATATAAATTTCACATAACGATGAACATGTACGTTTTAAATTGAAATAAAATATGTATTTGATTAAAGCAAATTGAACATTTAAATATCATTAATATTACGACAGCTATGATATAATAAAAAGCCTTATTTGTTTTTAAGTCCATTGACAGTAATCTGTCACTGAATGATATAACATGTGTCACAATTTCGTTCCGTTGCATTAACACGAAATGTCTTAAACTTCAAATATTCCCCTGATTAATTTACTAAAAATTTCAAGACGTAGTTATATCAGATCGCTTGACTTGTCAATTCTTTAATTTATAGAAATGCATCACAGCTTTGTATTTTATCATAATGCAATCCCAAATTTTAATAAATTCTTATATAATATATGTTAAATTATGTTTCATGGAATAAACTAACAAATGTTATGGATTTGTAATTAACTCCGGAAAATATGTATAAAGATAGCTATGGAAATAATTTAATATAGTCTACAAGCGATAAAAAACGGAAATTTAGTGGCACAATGTGATGCAACAACGCTTATGGTGTCAAAATATAGAAATCGCCAAATATTTTATTTTTAACCTTATTATTCATGGTACAATATCTTTTTAAAATACCTTTCTGTCCTCAGCTTTCTTGGCACAATTCATGTCATGTAAAATTAATTTCTTTTATTTCATTCCATATACATAAAATGCAAGCGATTCGAAGCTTTATTACTATACGATAAGGTTTATAATAATTTGTAATATTTTCTACTTCTTATTTTGATATTCATTATAAAATAAAAAAAATGTCAATTTACAAGTACGTAAAATCTTGGTTACTTGCTACTTCCGTATTCGAAGTTTGGCACACAGAACCCTATTACTAAGCCTCTGTCGTCCGTCTGTCGAAAGGCTCTATCTCATGAACCGTAATAAGATTTTTTTTACAATTTATGTATTTATATCCCACTTCAATAACAAATAATAAAAATAAAATAGTGCTTACAAGAATAGTGATTTTATTGGCGTTTATGAATACGGAAACCTTCGTCGTGCGAGTCCGATTCGCACTACGGTATTTTTTCACGTAATCCATTATTAAGTTCTATTGTTGATAGAAGGCAATATTGCATTGGATTTTTATAATGTATGCATATTTATATAAAGATAACTTTTAGCCACATTTATCACGTTTTTATGTAAAACTTTGTTGGATCGATAATTTCTAATAATTTATACATTACCTGTATGTGACGTAAATTTAAAGGGGGAAACAATTTTAAATACTACGTCCCAGTGTGCATGTAGCGAAGTTACGAAAGATTGTTTGACAAAGACACACTTTATTCGTAACATGTTTACAGCACCCTCGCGGATTTTATTATCTGGCAAAATTTATTCGGGCCGCTCGGGTGTTGTTCAGTCAGCCAAATGTTTGACATGCCTCATCTAGGCAGTAAGTATCACAGTGACTACATCCGCCGCCGAGCAGTAATGACAGACGTTACTACGTTTCCGTTTATAGAACGCTGCAGCGTAAAGTGTACTGGGGCGACGAGACTTACTACGTTCTTCTCAAAGCGACCAGCGCAAAATGTTGCAGTGTAAATATCCCAACGCACTGACACCACATTAATATTTTAAGGAGTATCACTTACCGTTAGACGAGAAAGCTTTATCTCTCTCATTGTATAATAAATTACAAATACGGTTAGTATTATATTAGCTATTTACTTTTTTTTTACCGACTGCCTTTGTGGCGCAGTTGTTTATGGCTCGCATTATGGTGTATGTTACTAGTGTTGTCTGGGTGTTAGTAGGGTGTTTTCGAATTCGCTTTGTTAACCAATCATCCTCTATGTCAATTTGGTGTTATATAGTACCACGTAATTCTCGGTGAGCTTCACCATTTAGGGCCTCATTGTCACTTAACATAATATGTCAATTGAAGTCAAGTGTTAACCCCCCTTGTCGATAAAAAAAGTAAAAACAAAACAAACAATACTCCGTTGGTTAATTAATTTTTATTTATATCAATCAATACTATTTTCTACAAATATTAAACTACTGTGATAAATATTGGATACATGATTAGTACTACTATTAAACTAAAAAAAAAAGTTTTTATCTAAGATCATTTGCCTTGAAATTGGAAATCGCTCGACGGAATTAGTGATATCATACGATGTTGACATCACCGGGCGTCACGTTTCAAGCCTTGAAGCTACGTTGGCATGGCAGCGACCATCGAGAAATTTCTTTTTCAAAGCAAGATGATTTACCGATACAAAACTGGCGGGGTTATTACGTATCTTGCCAACGAATAGCGGTAACAAACGCCGCACAATATTTGCCGCTAAATGATCGATTCGACGCGGCAAACAGTGAACTTTGAGATGGCGTCTGCGAAACGACCAATTGTATGACACTGTTTTTTTCTGAAGCGATAAATCCTTTCCTCACATGCTAACGTAATAACCCCGTAGGCATTATTCAAAGCCGCGGTCACTCCACTATGATTACGACATTCAGACACAAGTCCGCTACTCTAACTTGACCGTTCCTAAATTATTAAAATAGTGGAATACATTAAAATGTGCACAGCAAATAATTAAATGAGCATGATTAAATTATACAACACGCAATGCCTTACGTATAATCCAATTATATCCTAAAATATTACCTAAAAATTTTGAGAAACGTGCATTTAATATTATCAAATAATAAAAATATAATATTGAGTATAAAAGGAAAATTACACTATAAGATTGTCAATATTTCGAATTGATCTATGTTATATAATCTAAATAAAATAGAAAAAATCTTAAACTAAATACATCAGATTATTACAACACTGAATATCAATTTAATGTCATTAAAGAAGTACCATTACATTAATTGTTGTCAATAAATCAAAGTCATAGTAACCGACTACTAAAAACAAAGTACATTTATTTTAAGCCAGCTAATGGCTTCTGCAAACATTCTTACAATAGTATATCAGAGGCTGCTAATACATTATTCCTAAAGTATATATCGAAATTGTGTTTTAGCTAATACACAAACAGAAATTTTTTTATCTCAATACTGATTAATTACATGAATAATTTAATTAGGAATGTATTCTTAATGAAAATAAAACAAAAATCTTAACCAGTGTTTCCCAATCTATTTGGTCTCATGTCACACTTTTGAGTAAAAATATTTCTGTCTCTCTCGACCATTGCAATTTTGATCTAATGTCCCACAAAAAAAATGAAAATTAAAAATGCCATGAATTAAATTTAGCTACTTTTTTTAATGTTGCTGGTTGCCCCCTCTATATGAGAAAATTGCCCCCCTGTAAGGCCGACGCCCCACCTTAGGAAACACTGATTTTAACCATTGTCTAACGAGTGTGTTTTGTATAATCAAACATATTTTCGTCTTCCGTATTAAAAGTTGTGTATCGCGGCGTACTTTTCAAATAAAATGAACGCAAATTTGCGCCATGACTTACTGGAAACGTCAATTGATGAAACAAACATATGACCGTGTGACTACACAAACAGTTTATCTAACTCATAACTAAACTAACCGTTGAAAACATATAACTTACACCGATCATACTTACAGCGAATAATATGAAGAATAAATTTATTAACTACGGTTTATAATACGTGAACTAGCTAATAAAAGAAATAAGGATTTATAAACATGAGTTAACACATATGGTAGCATACGGCAGTATTGAGCAGATATTAAGATAAAACAATTAAAATAGATAATAGCAATAAGTACATAGTAAATAAGTGCAGTCAAAAAGAAATGTTAGTAGGAATATAATTATATAAATAGAAACTGGTAGCTGTAAGATTTCAAAACAATGGAATATGATGTGTAATACATATGACGACGCTGGAACTAGAGTGATCTAGGGCACAAAAGTAATCTTTTGAGAATATTTCCACCGGGTAATGCGTTGAGCGCTGTTCGTAGAAATCTTTGAGCTTTCTATTATTTTTTAGTTAAATGTACTGAGGCAATCCCGAGAGGTCGTCCGCAAAAGAAACGGAAGGACGACGTTGAGTAGGTAGCCGACTCCTACTGAAAAAAACTAAATAAGGCCTACCCCAAAACGGTTAAAAGGGCTTAGAAAAAGCAGAAGTTAAATGTATTTGTAAGGATTTTTAAATAAAAATGTAAAAGTTTTTAACAAAATCTTTCGTTTAAAAAACCGAATATTTTTAGTGTAAACCAAATAAACCAAGAAAAACACTTAGATCACTCTTTTTCCGCGGTCGTAATAGAAGAATGTAAAAAATAAGATCCATTCAATTCAACCGACACGATAATTCTCAACAGAAGTGAGACACCAGTGTGTAACAACATCTAGACGAGTCTGACATACTCGTCGCCGCACTTCATGTACTTGGGCGGATCGTGCACGTGTCTGAAGTTGGACAGGCTCCTTATAATGTTGCCCGACTCCACGCGGATGCGCGCCGGGCACCTGATCTTTATGGAGGCCGACGAGCACTGCCAGAAGAAAGTGGTCCGCTTGGAGTAAGTGAATCCCTGGTACAGTATCAGCAGGTTGCCTTTGCGCGAGCGGATGATCTCGTAGTCCTTTTTACCTATACATAAACCATACGTTACTAAACCATACTTAAAATAAATTACACTTAATAATAAGTTCCTTACTCTATTCTTTGAAACTATATCCGGTCGCTTATTTATGCTAATTAACAATTAGATACCCAGTAAGCGGTCTTATTCTAATAAATTATCCATCTTACTGAGTACTGATTACAAGGATCTGCTTGAAAGAGGTTTGTCTCTGAATATATGCTACTTACTATGAGGAATGATTTCTTTCACCCGTCCAACTTTGTTAACAATTGCAAGTCACGTAATAAGAAAAAAATAAGAGAAAAAATCGTATGAACATTTTATTTTAACATATTTTTTATTGCAATACAAACAATAATTATTAACAAAAATTTTACATAACCTAAAAACTTTTTCTCTCGATTTACATTCAATGTCATCATTTTATGGTAATCATTCTTATGTAATAACTACATATGTTATTATCACCAAATCACAATAAAGACTTATTCAGTTTTCAACCCGTAACATATTTTTCCACTGTTCTTTACCCAAAGATTCACAATTATTTACATCAATTTCAGTGAATATGTATCCCCCCCCATTTAATTTATTACAAATAGCACTGTACAATCTGTAAGGACAATCCACAATCATTAAAATCTCCCTTTCTTTAAATATAATACTAAGTTAAGGTGTAAAAAATGAATTTCGTTTAAAAAGTTTTGTTTTAGATGCTAATAGCCAATTATAATACTCGTATGTACTGACTGCCACATTTGAAAAATTTTGGCGGTTCGTGATCGTGTTCCATTTCCGACGAGTTCGTGGCGACCCTCCCATCTTCGGTCCGTATCCGCATCGGGCACCGGACCTTTGCCGGCGTGGAGGAACACTGCCAAGTAAATGCTGACCTCTTGCAGTAAGCGTAATCCTGGAAAATTATTAGGTCTTTCCCTTTGCGCGAACGGGTCGTCTGGTAGACGGCGTCTGAAAAACGGGGACAAATACTCAATTATAAATATTCACATATAGTGAAATGTGTTACCAACCTTCAAATATTCGCAGTTTACCAATTGTAATATACCTTATACCAATATACTCGTATCCTATCAATGCTTTTTTCATACCTTTAGAAACCAGATTAAAACCCTGTATGTAAACATTATAAAAAAATCATGATTTTGTATCGGGGAAACATTACTTGAACAATAAAGATATAGGATCTCTCTTCATTTGATAAGTTTTATTTCTAGTATAACCAAATTCAAAGAACTACAAAGTTGTCACTGAAATAACTGCCATATCCATCAGATGGATTATAGTCTATAAAACAAATAATAAATAAAACCAACAGTCAATAAGGTAGTAATATATTTAAAGAAAAAAAAATAGAAATTAAAAATAAAGTATTACACGATTTTCAAAAGTAAAATTTTATAAAATGTGTTAAAAGTAAAAGAGTTTACATAAAATTTTTAGTTCTTATATATTCGTCACCGTATTTATAGAACGTGGGTGGTTTATGATTGTGTTGGAAGTTAGAGAGGAATCGGCTGATCCTTCCGTGTTCGAGTCTGATACGGGCCGGACACTTCAGCTTGGGCGAGGCCAGTGAGCAGCGCCAGAAGTACTTCGACCATTTGCAATACGTGAAACCTTGGTACAGTATCAAATGGCTGCCTCTACGTGAAGGGATAGTCTCGTAATCAATTCCTGCAAAACAATTTTTCTCTAGTCAATATCCAATAGATTTTCTGCGTGCTTTCTTACAAGTATTCAGGTTAGTAAAAGCAAAATACCTTTTATAAAAATCACTATTAGGTCGTACTACTGTTAGTAGTGAGCACAAACACACATGATTCTCTTTTTGTTAGACCCTGAAAGACTTTATCGAAGCCTTCAGAGAGATGAAATCATGAAAATAAAAGACAGTAGTTTAGAGCTGTATACGTTTACTATATAGCTAATAATTTGTACTGAAAATAAAACTTCAATAGGTTTAGAAATTTTTTAATATATGTCAAATATAACAATATCTTTAAAACCATCCCACAGACTAATCGAATCCGAAGACCACTTAACTTTAGTATGGGTGTCATTATGACTAAAAATAAACAGTTGACAGAAAGGTACTTATTTATAAATCATAAAGAATTGTCCTTAAAAATAATTAAACTTCAAAGAGCACACAGCGTTAACTGGCGGGGTAAGGCGTCTTTATACTAACTTGCGTTCGTGAACAACGTTCAACTCAATGTAAAGTGTACATATTGCAGTGAAAATAGCGAAAATACTACTTGTCTAGGGCTCACAAACATTACGAATTAGCAATTATTGTGCGATTTTCGCTATTGCCGATCGTTAGCCAGATACATTAAAACCCGACTGATGTTAAAGTAAACATTGCAGTTTTTATTTTGTAGTAACGACTTCATCGATCTGGAATAAAAAGTTGTATACTATTTAAATAAGATTTTATCCTATCGGTAATAATAATTCTTAATCTTCACACTTCATTAGTCGCATGTTGTAGATGCTGTAGAGAATGTAAATTATAATTCAACTACATTTCAAAAATAACAGAGCTAGCACGATCTATGTAATTTGGGTAAATGTTTTGTTTAGATAAATATTTTCATATTTTGTTATTTACATGATATGTACAGATTTTCAGGACTACTACGCTAGTTCTAGAACTTGACGTAGGCTCCGTCTTTGGTCTTGAAGTAACGAGGTGGTGGATGGTTGTGCGTTAAGTTGTAACAGTTCACCGTGAAATCGGACGAACTCAATCTCACTTTCGCTTTGCACTTGCTTGATACCTGAAATTATCAAATCTTTACTAATATTTGTATAAGAGAATTATATTTTACAAGATTAAATTTTTTATTACGTCTTTATTTATACACTAAAAGAGCGATTACTGTGCAGTGGTAATGCACATAGATAAAATAAATATACCCTTCTCCGACTTGAATTTAAAATTTTTAAACTTGTCGTCATAACTGACATATCTATCAACCAAAAAAAATTTCTTTTTCTTGTGATATAAAAAAAAGCTTAATTAAAAAATAAAAGTTTACCTTGCTGGAGCACAACCAAAGCCATGAGGTCTTGTTTACACGCGAAAAGGTATAGTTCTGGATCAACAGAAGGTGACCGCCACGCGATGACGCTACGAACTCGTATGTTATATCTACAAAAAAAAAAACATTTTTATTAGCTTCCTCAAGGAGAAACCTCTCTGAACGTATGACGCTATGACATCATCAAACACCCAGGGTATCAACAGCTGTGCAGGCGCCAAGTTTAAATGCTCTCTTACAATTTCCAACTGTAGTAGGTTTGACTTACGATACAAATATTCGTGTGTTAATCGATGGATATTTGTTCCGTCTTCAGATGTATATATTTTCTATAAAACACTTTTATAGAAATTAAATACATCAATTATCTCACTAACTCAACAAACCAATACTAGGCCCGTTTTGTGTATCTGTGAAAAGAAATGAAAGATTTTATAGATTTATTCATTATTTTGATTTATTTCACATCTTTCTATGTATCACACGTGTATGCGGTTCGGCAGCTTAAGAAAAATAAAAATGATTATTATATGTGTCTGCTTTTACAGTTTATACGTTTTTCTTCACAATAAAAACTAACAGTGACTAGTAAAGTATTCGACATATACAATGAATACTGCATAATACAGCCCAATGTTTCTGCCTTATATCATTTGCCATAAGAAACAATAATGAACAAGTTCTCGGCAACAGTATTTTATAAGCTTAAATTCAATTTGAATCTGAAATGTTTTTAACCTAAAATCCGCTTGAGAAAAGGAGTTCAGTTGACACATAATATTCGACATTTTGCTCTACTAATGCACATTTAAAGTTCCAGTTAGGCCACAATCATGTTCATTCGTAACAACATGAAGATAGTTCAGATGTCTATACAGCATCGCATGAGGCGTGTCACTTTGCCACTGATGACGTTAGAGTATTCTTCAAAGCGAAAAATAGTCACATTTGCACATTATGTTGGTATTGGTGCCTGGCATCCGGTGATAGTAATTTATCAGAGTTGTGAACGAGCGGCCTTTTAGTAGGAAATATTCATCCATAACTCTCCCTTCCCCCCTGCCCCCAGAAAGCATGGCACTTCCCGATATTATCATCATTCCTCAATACAAAATAAAATTATAATTTATCAGTGGCTGCCGTAAAATATTTACGCATATTATGTATCATAAAGAATATTATTGCTGTATGTTCATACAAAAGTTAACACGATGGCGACCAAGAGGCGCCTCTCATCGGCAAAGGGTTAAGTGAACCGTACCTCAAAAATTGAAGTGGTTATGAAGAAAGTCCTCACGAACTAAAGCGTTATTTATTTAAATATTTTCATAATTTTTATAATTAAATCAACCTTAGTAACTATAAATACAATACTATTAAATTTTATTTGTTAACTTAAACACGTTGATATATTTTTCTAAATTTTTAACAACAAAACAACTTCGTTATTGTATCAATTTTTAGTAACAAACAATACTTAAACAATTGTTGTGTCCAATAGGAATATTGCAAATTTTATTGCGTATGTAAATGTAACTTATTTTCGTCTTTTGATAATTCTATAAATAAAAACTACTACATAAAAATATGAAAATTAAAAGTATATCTATAAAATCTATATATTATTTTTACACATTTAGACAATCTAGGCTAGTAACAACTTTTGAACTTACGATTTTGTTTTGTAGAATACGAGTTAAACTTAAAGTTTTTTTTACATCACATGTGCTAAAGCACAAGCATGCTAATGTTTTTTCAATGCGTGTAACAGATGTATCAACCCTTATAAACCGTTGTATACAACTAACCTAACCACTAATCATTAAACATACACTTTTAGATCTATAATTTTAATTCAATGCACGATTTGCATAAAAGTTTTTGGCTCTTTAACTGCGCTTCCGAAATAATGGTGGCTTTTTCTTTAACACTAAGAAATACGTGGTGAGTACGAGACTGAATGTTTCGAAATATCGCATGTCTTATAACACGTAGATTCCTGGTTCGATTCCGACACTCATAAGTGATAGATTTTGAATAGAGATATCTGGTTTCCGGCTGTTAACCATATCAGAGCCAGAGTTCTGGGAATTCAAGCATCAACATATACCGTCTCATTATCAACTAACAACGTGTGAAAATCGGGTTCAAGTATTAGTCCATTATCATTAAAAAACTTAACGGAGAAGAGAAACACTAAGACATTTGTTGTTTTAGTTGCTTAGAGACACAACATTGATATTGATATAAATCTCTTTACTCTAGTAATTAACTACCTCTGTGACGCCGAGGTTTGCCTTAAAAAGCAGAAATCTCGAATGCGAATGTGGAGTCACACAATAGTGGGGTCCAGATGTTTGTAGGCTTTCGGACCTGTCTGGCTAGCTTTTACCATATAACATAACCCATATAACCGCCGGGAAAATTCTCGTTAAGCCAATGTATGGCTTCATAGTCATTTAAAATCAAGTGTAATTCAGGTAAAGTGTTAGCACACTACCGTTAAGAACAAAGAATAAAAAATACAAGTAATTTATCTAGCTACTGCACTCATGAAACCTGAACACAGTAATTTTTCTACACTACCTTATAAAGAGGCAGAAAGACACAGCGGTAGTACCTACAAAAATGGTCTCTGGCTACATAAAAATATAAAGGGATAAATGGGTAAAAAACCAGAAACCAAATAAAAATAAGTAGCACATAAGGACCCTGACCTATGGCAAGGGATAAATGGATAAAAGAAACCAGAAACCAATCTTTAGTAAAAAAGGATTCTTCCAAAAGTTTATTACGTTATGTAACTTCCTAATTTTTAATAGACTAAATTTTATTACTAACAAATACATATATATACTCTGTAAAAATATATCTCTTTTGATATGAATAACTAGTAAAAAAAAAAGAAATACTAAATGCTGGTAATATTACTAAATTTCCTATAAACACTGCAAGTGAGTTTTTCTCAATAACGAAACGACTGTACACAGTAAAGAAAAGTTGTTGGCGTTAGAGAAAATCTAGAATTTTTGGGCCCACAACTAAATAGGTGCTTTATATCTACCGTACATACGTTCTAAATTGCTATCTCGATTGAAATTGTTCTCTTTGTGACCTAACTAAAGTTTGATATACTTTCCGCTGCTGTCCCTGTAGTACTGCGGCGGCATGTGGTTGTGCTTCAGCACGTAATACACCAGCTTGCCGCTGGAATCGAACCGGAGCTTCGCCGGGCACTTGGTGGACAGTTTCTTGCTGCAGTTCCAGTATCTGCCGTCATTCGTGGTCTGCGCGAACGTGTTCTTCTGGACGATCAGCATTCGCTTCTTGCAGTTCGTCGGCGTGATAAACTCGAAGTGTATACCTGAAAACGTATTCACTATGTCAACATTGAAGTATATGACGCATTTGAATATAATATATTTTACTTCATTTAAGTTATAATGCACAGAATCTCGTACGCAGAGCGGAATAAGTGCCAAATTACATTCTCTGTCAGTCTGCCTTAAGGTTGAGCAGAGATAAATTTGAAGTATTGTGTGTCAAAAATCAATAGTTATATTGTTAATACAGCTTTAACGGGAACTTCAAATATGCGATTCACTTAAGCGCGGTTGCATCATTATGTATCATACGAACAAATTGTAACGAGTTTTATACAATAACTGCTGTTGAACGATTAAAATGAGACCGAGAAAATTTAGAACGTGGAACACACAATGGCACATACTAACGTATTTGATTAGTAGTTTGACTTTCTTATCGTATAATGCAATTTTCACATCGACACTATCGGAGAAATCTTCTAGCTAAGGCTTAATTTTCGCTTTATTACGAACTAGTCGATTAACTGCAATTATTGTGCGATAGTGACTGTCGCTAGAGACGTTTCTAAGACACGAAAAAACCCCACCGATCTATAATCATTTTGATAATTAAAATTGCGGCGTCATCGATAAAAAAAAATAACTTCCACATCTTTTATATCTATATTTTTATTATGACTTTAGGCTTACACATACAGGCACATTATTTAAAAAAAATTATTAACAATAAAAGTAAATCAATTATTGTTATTCAGCAATGAAAGTATACGTAAAGAAACGACGTGTACGTGTTAATAAACGTAAATTCCTTATTTAATAATAAGCACTTAAAAATAACATTTCAAATAATTTGGTCATCATGAAAATAAAAAACAAAAATGTTTTATTTGTCACACTGTTACATATTACACATATTTACATGTACCAGTATAAGGCATTCACTGTCCACACAAACATTGCTAATACAGCATCGTCTATGGTAAGCTTACATGCACTAAGTTCGTCGTAAGAAATTAATACGTTACATTATGAGGTTGATTAATATTCTCTACATAAATCCTATCTGTTACAAAATTGTTTTAAGTCAATGTAGCATGAGCGTAGTACAAGAAAAACTCGTTGAGCGCTAAGGTTTAAATTCTTATGTATATGCCGTCCTGACGCCTGTAAAGATTCGGCGGGCTGTGGTTGTGAGTTAGATGATAGTCGACAAGTTTACCGTTGGTGTCGAATTTTAATTTCGCCGAACATTTTCTACCGTTTTTTGAGCTGCAACTCCAGTATCGGTTGTCGTTCGTGATTTGTACGAACGTGTGATCGTTCAAGAGTACTAAGTGCCTTTTGGTGTTGGTAGTCTTGATGAACTCGTAAGTGATATCTGAAATGTATTATGGTTATAACATTAACATTGACACGCTTCGTTAGCACCGGAAAATGTCAAACTCAGTAACTGACGAGCTGAAAGCACTACAACCGTGGACTAAGTAGACCGCAAAAGCCAAGATTCTACATGACAATGGTGAAAATGTAATTGCAAAAAAAATGTATTTTTACAGGTCATTAAAAAAGGCTACAGAAAAGTAAAAACAATAACTTCGTTTTTATAAATATTGGATGATATTTTCTTGTTCTTTTGTCTATAAATAGGTTAATTTGGGCCGCAGGAAAATGCTCTGTGGACCGCATAACAATTAGTGGAAGCAGCTATCCGTGAAAGAGTTATCTAATGAGCATCCAAAAATAGTGAATTGACTGGTGTGACATTGTATAATGTGCAATTTTTGGATGGGATTCAATTTTGAATGTGTGATGGAACATTCAAATTACAACTTACCTTCTCACGTCACCTTACCTAACATATTCAAAAGTTTTGAAAGGAAAGCTTAAAGTGAAGTGCTGTGAAGTATACTTCACTACACTTCATATTAGGTGAAGACATTATTTATAACACCTACGCCGTTAAGTTTTTATCTTGGAGTTGAATAAAATGCAGATATAGTAGCTTTAATTTAAAAAAAAAATCAACATAAAATAGGTATGAAATACACAAATAATAAAAACGATACGTGAAATAACATTTATTTCTGCTAATATAATGTCATTTACAATAGTGTAATTCCGAACCGGCTGGACAAATTTTGAATTATTATTTCTCTTTATTTTTGAAATGGAATCCGATCAAATACTGAATCTTATAATTAAAGAAATTCTACGGCCAGCTGTTCGGGAGATCATTAAATCTTTTCCAGCTTTGGTTTTTGGTTCGGTGGGAACAATTAATAAATATTTAACAATAATATTATTTACAAAGGTAGCCTTTTCTTAAACGTTTCTTAATCGAATTATCGTACCGTCTTGAGTTTTGTGCAACATTAGAGGCGGATGGGTGTGCTCCAGTTCACAGTCTGTAATGATCTCATGTTGAAGCCTTATCCTAGCTTTGCATGCCGTTCTAGCCTTTATGGAACAATAGTATATATCGGGATTGCTACCTTGGACCGAATACGTGTAACCGTCGAAAACGAGCAGTTGTTTGCCCATCTCCATAGGGATCGTCTGGTACGATAGGTAATCTGGAATATAAAGGCCAACGTTATCTTTACTGGAAGCGCAACTCCGGCGACTGTTCTCGCATACGATTTGCACCAATGTAAGGTTCTTTAATATCACCAAAATGCGTCTCAGTGTTGATCCTTTTAATGAACTCGCATACGAAACCTAAAAATTATAATACATTAATATACATTAAAATCTGAAAGGTTTTACATAGTGCTGCTTAACGTAAATGTGTGTTAATGTTGTACACATCAATAGTTTACAAAATATACATTAACATCTTTCCATCCAACTATAAATATAGTTTTGTGATGTGTCAAATAAATAAATAAACATTAACGTCCTTAACCCCTCGAGTGCCACGGCAAATTAGATAATAAAAATATATCCAGCCCAGGTCGTGTTTTAGGAAAACGTAATTTCACTACTACTATCGCTTTCACACTCTCGGACTGACATTTTGACTCTAAGGGTTAAAGAAAGTTATTTTCTGAAATGAACCAAGAACTGCAATGAACTACGTTATTGTGAATGCAAAACCGGTCTCCAATGCATTTTTATCTTGTGAAGAATGGTAAAGAAAACAAGACATGCCCGAATAAAATCTCAACAAACATGTTGCATATAACCCTTTACGCGTCTCATTCGTACCAGCAGTGATAAGAAACATTGGTTCTATAATGTCAACGCAGTTAACCCGTTGACTGCCGACCACGTATTGTCTCGTAGCGGATGCTGTAAGTTTACAATAACTAGAAATGGTCATTTGAGTTAAGAATTATGAGAAAAGATAACTGAAAAATCTGTATTGTGCAGAGATAATATTAATTAACAATTTTATTATAAAAATTTTAACGCTGATCATAACGTTATTATAAAAAACACCGCTAAATATGCGTGGCAGTCAAAGTATTAAGCGGCGCGCGTGGCCTGGCGGCGACTGTTTTAACTTTGGTTTAACAATGTTGCCAGAGGCGATTTAAAAAAAATAAAAATATCAAACGCATATCAGTATACGGAACATCTGATATAGGATCGTCCATTCAAAATGACTGGTCCGGTAAATCTAGTGTTAAAAATAGTTGTGACAATCTAAGGATTAATTAGTGCTTAACTCTTAATGATTACTTAAAGCTACAATCAAAGACAGAAACTATCAATTAAATTTTTAATTTTTTTTTTTATTACGCTTAAGTTTTTTTTATCGACATCGAGCTGACACTTCTCCTATGTTACATGTAATGTTAGTGACGATGCGGCAGAAGCAAATCTCTACTGCGCGGAAGCAATCAGAAATATGTTCTATTTATTTATGCAATAGAACAGTCTTTCAAAGCGCATTGAACTGAGATCGTATGAAATGAATACGGATATTATTATTTTATCCAATGGAAAGTTGTGCTCCCAGTGTTACATTCATATAAAACGACTCAGCTTCGTTTTACTATGCATACATACATTTTGTATTCTCTAATGATATTGTTTATTAAACTGTTAGAACTTTAACTGTACATTGTGATCATATTCTCCGGAAATAAATAGCGAGTAAATAAAATATAGACTAGTGGGTTATAAATTAACCCTTTGCAGTCGAGAAGTGACTCACACACCACACGATCTAACACCGCATTTCGAATTCTGGCTATTGATCAACAAAAGAGGCACCTATCATGTGTTCAAATATAAACATTTTATACGACAACTTGTATATAATCCTTTGTACAATTTTATCTCATAGCCCTTATATGTAATTGTTTTATTTACAATAAAGTAATGAATTTATTCATAATCATTAAAAGGTAAACGTAGGACATCAGTAAAGTCTCAATTCGGTGACTTGTTCGCTCGAATATATACTCTCGAGTACAAAGGGTTAAATCAATTAACATTAAAACAATAAAAACCATACCCGATAAGTGTGATAATGATTTAGCGATGATAATGTTTATTACAATAATGATATTTCTAGTTAGTTTTTTTCTTCGTTTGCAAATAAAATCAAGTTCGACACTTGGAAATTATCAACTCTTCTCTGGCATAATTTTTAAGAGATTGCTATTGACGTCGACGTAAATTTACAAACGTGTAATTTTAATATTATTTATGATGGTGATATTTTTAAGTATTGTTACGATTCTTTCTATAATCGAATTATCGTACCGTCCTCAGTTTTGTGCAGCACTGGGGGCGGATGGGCGTGTTCCAATGCGCAGTCTGTGATGACCTCATCTTGAAGTTTAATCCTGGCTTTGCAACCCAAACTAGTCTTTTTGGAACAGTAGTATATACTTGGATTACTCCCTTGCACTGAATACGTGTAACCGTCAAAGACGAGAATATGTTTTCCTCTTCTCGTTGGAATCGTTTGATAGGAGAGGTAGTCTGGAATTTAACCATCACTTTAATATTTATAACATTGAGTGGTTCAATTTAAAGTTCACTTTATTACAATAATAGAATGTGGCCGCTATAAACACGAATATTTATTTATACGAAAATGATACATACGGTGAGAAGTTCCCGAAATGGTGTTTAAATTTTGTTAGGTTAGAATTCAGATTGTTGTGAAATATTTTATTTTAAAATGAATGAAAAGCAGTAAACTGCCTTAACCGGATCACCCTGTGAAACTGTGCGAAAGTTATGAACGTTTTAACAGAGAACGCAAAGGAGCGGCTCTTGATTGAATTACAGTCTGTTGTGACGGTAAAGATAGCAAGCACGATATCGCAACATACGTAGTATGCGCTTGTCGGGAGCGTTTATAAGTTGCAGATATTTCACAATTTAAAGTACACTTTTCTAACATTATTATAATTTTTTTGATCACAAAATATTGCTTTAATAATATATAAATACATACGTTATCTGAAAAGTTTTTGTTGAAAACTATAATTTAAGATAATAAAAAGTAAAAGACTTGTGTCAGACACGACAGATATGGACGTTAGCAATTTGTAATGATTAGGAAGAAACGGTTAGCAAAAGACGGGTAGGTCGTAAGGGGAAGTCCCGGAAAATCTATGAAACGTCAGGGAGTGGACATACGTCGCTAGAGCAGCCGGACTTTCTAGCCAGACGAATGACTAGGTGAAAAACAATGGCAGCAAACCTTCTCTAATCGAAAAGGCTTTTAGAAGAAGACTTAAAAATGTCATGAAATAATTCATACCATATTCTAATTGCATACATTTTTAGTTATACACTTTTTGCTTAAATTATTTAACAGCCTACATATAGATCTGTATCACATAAAAATGAAAATAAATAATTTTAAAGTTAAGAAAATATTAATGTTCGTAAGAAAAATCTATTTTGTTTTTTTTTTCTTCTTCACTTGTTTTTTACACACTACGTCATCTGAAATTTTGCCTCGTATCGTATTTGATAATTACATAACACGTTGAACACCTCGGGGGTCACGGGTGACCTGACGAAAGCTAACAGTTAAAAATGTTGGTTAATGTCAACGTGTATGAATTGTTAATGTATTGATGAAAGTTTAAACTCCAGTACAGTTCATTAAAATACACAGTAAGGTAGTTAATTAAGCGAATAATACGATATTATATAAATTGGTTGCGATCAACGTGTTAATGTAAATAAACGTATTGCATTTAAAATCAATTACTACGTAAATTAGAGATGATATAGCCTAATATAGAGAGAGATAGCCACTGAATTCATAAGATAATGTAATTAAGGGATTTAGTTTAAAGGAAATAAATGCATTGTTTATAAAACATTTTACATTCCTATCAAAAATTTAACACATTTTTTAAAGTGCACAAAGTACTTTTCTCGCATTATGTGACAATGGTCTATGTTAATTTAATTAACCCTTTGCACTCGAGACGTGACTCTCACTCGCCACGCGATTTAACCCCACAATTCGAATTATGAGTCTTGATCAACAAAAGAGTCGCCTATCGTGTGACTTGTTCAAATATAAACGTTTTATACGACAACTTGTGTACATAATCATTTAAAGGTAAACGTAGAATATCAGTAAAGGCGGTATTACATGTCTCGATTCGAAGACTTTTTCGCGCGACAACACGCTCTCGAGTGCAAAGGGTTAAATATATTTTAACACATTCTCAAAAATAGAGGTATTGTTCGCCACTATCGCGTTTCCCCTTTATATAATTATGAACAGAAATCGCGCTTTCAAACTCGTACCGTACTCGTATCGTCGCCGTTACGCACGCTACTTAGCTTACTTATAGGTCATAATAATAGAATACACAACATCAGTCGCACGCTTCTCCGTTGGACGAGTGTGAATCCGATTAGATTTCACGAGTTCCCCGTTGCTATCGAACTTAACCTTCGCGAAACAATTTCTGGACGTTTTCTTATTGCAGCTCCAGTACCTTGGATCGGATGTTGTTTGAGTGACCGTGTAGGAATTAATCGGTTATTGATTCTTGCCCTTCGGTTTATGTATAACCCGCACAACTCTACTCCTGTAAATTGTATTAAAGATTACAAGACGGTTAATTAAACTTTAGCAGGGATATATTAATATACGTACTTTTCTAACTACGAGATTATAGCAAAAACCGTAAAATAATAAATTTGGTATCAAGTAATTAGAAGGCAACCTGCAATTGCTTTTGCATTCCTAATTATTATTAAATAAAACAAACGATTGAGAATTAATGATATATTTAATAACATGAAATGCAAAAACTTAAAGATCCACATTTATATTCTGAATTATAAAAGCCGTAGAACACCTAAGCATATAAAAACTTATATATTCAAGAAACATAAGCAAAAAAAAATATTTATGTCGCACAGCAATTGATCACACGTACTTATCAATAAATATTTAGATTAAAAACGGAATGTAATAAAGGGTCTCACGCGTTCAAAGATTGTGACGTCATACATAACAAAGTGCTGCGAACCGATTCTAAATCTCTCAAAAGGTTGCCGCGAGCAGCATGCCTGTCTAGTTGTGACAATGTTCGAACAAGTTAACTTGATCGTAAGATTATAATAAGTGGAAATTTATTTATCTTTATTTACAAAAAGAAATGTCATCAATCCTACATCCATTCCATTAAAGTAATGAAGACAAAAGAACGACATGATATCGATACGATAGGAGACGATAATATCGATTCTCCACTTTCTCAATATCTTTATGAGGGAGCAGATTATCTGAATGTGATAACAGCATCATACAAACGTTTGCAATGTATCTTATTAGAACTATCTTGAGGCTACACTATGTGAATATCCAATATAACATCCATAATGTATATAGTAACTAAATTAAAGTATTGGTGTAAAAAAAAACTAATTGTGCTTAATATAAAAACTTAGCCCACACTATCTCAGCATAGTGTAACAGAATAACCTTCAGATCTAAAGTTACAGCGATTTTGAACTCTAGTTTTTCTCCAATTTGAACTAACAATAGAGTAAAACAAAAGTATTGTATAATGCATCCAGTGGTGCTACCACCATACAAGCAGAAAAGACCATTTAAGCAAAAATTAATACTATGTCCAATAATTTATAATTGTTACAAAGGGTTGACACTATCATAATGACGAACAAGTGATTAATTTTTTATCGGTCATTAACTGACACTTGGTCTGTATTTCACCTGATATTAGTAGAGAATAAGGCCGTAAATGATGAAGCTCGTTCGCCCAGAATACTTCTGGCCCTACACATTTGGCGTCAGATCGACATTGAAGATGGTATCTAGCCCGACGAGTTAAAAAACTCTACCACTATCCAGACTCCAATGCTCATATGCCACAGAAATTGAACCCGAGACCTCAGCGTGACAATTTAAGGAGTAAATCACTACGCCAGGAAAGAAGCCAAAAACATATCATCAAATAAAAACATTACTTAACGATGTTTTATGATATAGATATGTATTTAAGTGTTTTGGTTTACATCAGAGCTGGTTTGTCAAAGAGCTGGCTATAAAGGGTTAAAAGTACGTTTGCTTTATGAGAGTTATTAAATCTTTATAATTGTTCCGTTTTCAGTCCTGTGCAGAATCGGTGGCGAATGGTTGTGAGCAAGGTCGTAAGAGTTGATGACCTTATTCCGGAGTCCGATCCTCGCCCGGCATCCCATCTTGGACTTCTTGGAACAGTAGTACGTGGAGCGATTGCCGCCTTGTATTGAGAAGGTGTGTCCCTTAACCACAATCAAATTCTTCTTCCCTTTATTTGAAGTAACGTATTCGTATTTCAACACGCCTGCAATTAAAAATACCGTTGTTGAATCAGACAATGTTCATTTAACAATGAGATTAATATATACGCAACTCTGTTATTCTGGCACACGTTTATTTTCGATGTGTAAAGAACAATTACAAAGGTAAAAAATGTCTTCAAAGTAACACACGGTTTATTATTAGAAGAGTGGATGTCATTTGTGAAACACATTATTTTTACAATTACAGTAATTATGTGTATGTCACGATTTTCGCAAATTAAAAGATCTTCTATTTATTGGAAACATTTTTTGTTTTTCCTTAAAAAAAAACAATAATTATGTCAGATATTTATTTTCAAATTACTCGTTTATTAAATAAACAATAATTTACTTCTAATAGATTTACCCGTGACGACATCAGGCCATGGTTCGTTCGTCCGTCCTTCCAGAAGTATCCTTTCCTTCAAAACTGTCTAATTTTATTTTATTTATAGAAGGAAAAACTTTTTTACCTTTTATTTATTATTACGAAGATCGATGAAAAATGTAAAAAAAATAATTGAAAACCACCAGAGTATGAGATGTAGATGATATTTAACAACTTATGTCTTGATGAAAAAGACCATCAAGTCCCTATGCTTATTATTATAGTTTCACTATCACAATGACTATAACCGAACATTAATATACATAATGCTTACACTGAACTTATGCTTTTTACTGGATAGTAACTGATTTTATGTACTTAGAATTAATATATTATTTACAAAGAGTTTTCATTTTTATTTATTAATTAGCGTGTGATTACTATGTCGTTTAATAGACGTTTATCCTCGGAGAATGTGAGTAATAGTACCAATATCAAGCAACCATTTTGATTTTAATGAACCCCCCATTCACTAAAACATGGCTCATGACAACATGTTCGAGATCTATTCCGCAAATCATAAAGCGTTAGACCGTTGGTGTTCACTTTGGCACTTAATTTTCATAGTACGTTACGTAAGTTCCAGACGCGGTCTTAATGTATTTCTTGGGTTTATGATTATGCGAAGACTCGATGAACTTGACGCTGCCGTCCTTGGTGATCTGTAACCGCGCCATGCAGCCGTTCTTTAACTTCTGCGAACATTTCAGATAACGTTTCCCGGTTCCCGTGAACGAGTAGCTGTAGTTGTTGATCATCACAATAGACCTCCCGCTCCCGATGGGCAATATTCTATAATTATGTTCTGTAAATCAAAACATTATTAGTGATGAATGAAATACAGCATCGTTCACCATTATAAGTGTGACAGTGACAACAATAGTAATTTAAAAAACCCTTAGGGTAAACGTAACGAATTGTAAGAAGGTTAGGTATAATAAAAAAGGCCACACAAAATAGTAAGCTATTGTCCATTTAATAAAATTATATAAACATTTCTATAACCGTTTTTAAACGTATCCATATTAAAAATAATACTAAAAATATAATTTTACATAGTTATTCTGACAAGAACCACAACAATTCGTTTTTTCCCATCATTATAATTATGAGTACGACGAATCAAACTTAAATTCACCCTAATGTTTTGAAAAAACAATACGCTTGCAGGTGCAAGGTAAGTAAGGTAAATTAGGTAATTTAATTTATTACTATGAACCGACGATATATTGTAAGGAAAAAAACGACTGGGAAATAATCGAGACTTAATGGTTTACATTTGCTTTTTGAGACTAGTCTCAATTAAATTACATTTAGTTTGAAGGGATTTAGTAAATGCACAAAACCATCCCATTAAATAATCTTTGTGTTTCTGAAGTTAATAGACTAGAGCGAACATAAAACCCAAAGGAGAGAGATTTAAAGCCCCAAGGGAGTGAAGAGGGGGTGACTTCCATTTTGTATGAAATGTGACATAATAGAGGGTGCCCTTAGCGATAATCTATTGAATGCTTAGAACTACCAGCCCTTTTAGCATTTCTGAAGGAAGTATTTAAACATTCTGATCCCATATTTAAATTTTAAGATTCTTGTTAAAGAGTTGTAAAATTATGTTTTTAAGTATTATTTAACGGATTCGGTTTCATTGCGACCATAAAAGGCATCTGTTCAAGCATTGTATTTGACATAAATTCCCTTTGCAGTTTTGAATATCCTGGGCGGCGGGTGATTGTGTTCCGTATAAGCCGACTCAATGCGCCCTTCTGGATCCACTTTGAGCTTGGCCTCACATTTGCCTCGACACATCTTAGAACAGCGTAGATATCGCGTCCCGTTCACAAACGAGAACGAATAGTTCCGATACATTATTAACTTTTTTCCCCTAACAGTTGGTAGAATCTCTATTACGTCTGGAATATTATTGTTGGGTAGTTAATTTCAGCCTTTCGTACATCAAAGCAATTACGACTTTCTTAATTTGTTCTCATGACAAGGGATTAGTAATAATAAAATTTTAATTATTAAGCTATTGTAACCATTGTTAGGTATTGCTATTAAATATAGCTTTTTGTAAAGGTTCAACTTAGCCCTATGACAGTCATGCTCAAATCTTCGCTCCATCAGCACCAGGGGATCCCGAGTTAGGTTTGCTTAAACTCGTTTCTCACTCATCTATAGAATTAAAGCTCATCTACGAAACATGTGAATAGCCCTTTTTCACTTAAGTTTACTGTGGTGGATATAACCATTAACATTAAAAAATACAAAGATATTACTACAAAAAATAAACAACAACTTTGAAAATGAAAAGAACGAAACTATCAATATATTACAAATTAACATGGAGTATTTGTAAGGCAAATGTTAAATGAGAAATAACGACAAATTTGTTTTCAAGAAAGTATGAAAAGCACTTTATTTTAAGATACATTTAATTAGAAAGATAAATCAAACAGGCATTAATATAGAGAATAAATCTCACAATTATCTTAATTGTTTATTTAACATTTCTAAACAAAGCAAACCTTTTTTAACAAATATGTAGACGAGCGAAACAAAGCCAATGTCATCGGAACGAGAAAGTAAAAAATGCAGTAGATACATTTACAAGATCTTTGCATTATGTAGTTCTTATGCTATAAATGTTCTTTTAATAAAATTCTTACGTTATAATTATAATCTGTGTGATTTTTGGGCTCATACAACCGCTTTTATTCGTTTATGCGGTATTCTGGTTCACGTTTTGGTAGCCACAGGAAGTACCATACATGGGACACTCAGAAAGTATTGCGAGAAAAAGTTTTTATGTATGAGAGACTGGCCAGTTATAATTTATTTAAAAATATGATTAATATTAAGTAAAAATAGATACGCGGTATCTTGCCATATTTCCTTTTCATTCTATTTTACGGTTTTCTTTCTCTTATTTCCTACATTTATAAAAAAGTACCGTATAAATACTGCACTGATCTCCAACACATTTCGATCGATCACCAAAAGAATTGGCACCTGTGAATTTTTTCAAAAGTACAGTTTTTATTTACTTTTCTATTAACCAACTAGACGACCCGGTGTCATATAAACGTTTATATAATTAAAAAAGCCATTATTACATACAAATCATCTAATGTTAGATGTATTAATATCCACACGCTAGTATGTTCAGTTGGTAATATAGTAAATAGTCTTTACAATCTAACGTAGAGTCCTTGAGCCGTCCGGTGTATCTTGGGCGGGGGATGGTTATGCTCCGTGTTGGCCTTCACAATGTTACCAGAAGCGTCTAAGATAAGCCGGGCGTTGCACTTCTTCGTCAATTTGCGGGAACAACGCAAATGCTTCTTGCCGTTTATATACGAGAACGTAAAACCTCGATACGTGATTAAAGTCTTTCCTCTCATCGTCGGCAGATATCGAATGGCATCTAGAAATACAGATTAAATCATAACTTTTGACGTCTACTCCGTTACGTGACGTGTTGTGTTCTTTTGTAATTCTATTTCGCGTAGCAGAGTTAGATTTAAATATAAATGAACCACGATTTATTTATTCATATGATTTAATTACATTTTGACACATCAAATGTAAGTGCTAACTTTGGCATTATCTCTCTATTCTTACCTTTGGTATACATTACTTTGCCGAAAGAAAATTATAAGGCTAGGATATTTCTATTTCTATTAATAGATAACAATAGCAAATAATATCTAATTCCCTAAATAAATAGAGAATCACCTACTTATCATATTATTTAAAATGTAATGAAGAATTATATTATTAAATATTGGTTACAGTATTAAATGTTATTGATAATATTGACTAGAATATGAGACAACAACTATTAAATATTACATAAACGTTATGTTAAACATACTAAACCACTGAATTACTTTACTAAACACCTTCCAGGTTTCCACTTACGACTACATATTTGAAATGACAGTA
>DWQX01000145.1:0-57882 GCA_018245475.1 Pharmacophagus antenor | reverse complement strand
TATATATATATATATGTACATCACATAAACATGTTTTTAACTTCAAGGTTAAAATAATCAATAAATATAGCTGCACTATGTAATTATAGATTATACTGCAGAGTAACTGCAGCCGGATTTAGATTATCCATTTATCTTATTGAACAAAATCGGCATGGAGAATTAAACCGAATGATGCTAAATTATAATGACATCGCAGTAAAGCCGCGACACGAAGTTATAAATTATACTAATTATTGGTTCCCTGGTACCTTGTTTATTTTCTCACAGACATAAATATAATTAGAATAGAAATAAAGATGTGTATAGAAATCAATTAACAGTTTATCTCTTTAAATATAAATTAGTTTTTATTATTACATCGTGTTTATAAAAAAAAACATTTTGTTATTTTATTATTAAAAGCATTCATAAAACATATTTTGTGATTAAAAAATAAATTAAAAATAAGGAGTGGATATAAAACAACGACATAAGATTCTGATATAATGAATGTCATAAGTAATAACAAAACTGAAACCTTTTTACTAAACTAATCCTATCTAACGATAATCTAAATTATCATTTTTTAATCTAATTTTTCTTGTACCGAAGCTCATTTAGCAGTGTACATTATTAAATTTCATATAAGACGATTTTTGTATATGTAATATAAAGGTAATTTTTGCTTTATTTCTATAGATTTAATAAGTTTTCATGTAAAACTGACATGACCTCGATGGCGTTAAATTTATGCACGCCATTCGGGTCATTGCTGATATGATGGTAGTTACGCGAAATTGATGTCTCGGAATCAATTCACTTCGGCATCGATAACGTGGTCTATGAGAGTTCAGGGCTTGACAGCCATGATGTCTGTTGTGCTATATTATAGCTTTTTATTTACACATCATGCGAAAATGTTTGTTGATAATTGTTTGTTTTTAATAATAATTATAAACGTTATTTTATATAATTGGACTTGTATTGTAGATATAGTTCACTTGGTTTGCCACAACCTTTAAGTTTTGATAATCTTTCATCTTTCACTACATTATCATCAAATTTCGACCGAAAACTTAGATTCGAAAAAAAAAATTAACCTATACAATGAAATAACGACCATTTGTATTTCATTTAAATTTTAAGTAAAATTCTAGTTTGGCTAATCATCTTTTATAACAAAATCTATCTCTATTTTACAATACTGCAGATTGGTCTTATCATGATAAAAAAAGAATTATGGCATATTAAAAGATAGTATGGCATTATATATTATTACTATTACTGCCTCAGTAATGCGTTGCTGTGGCAAATTGGTAATAAAATATTCAATTTATTTTTATTTATATTTTCTAATAAAGCTGAATACGAGATTAAGTATAAAAAATTACGCCAATATTTAAAAGTGATTGGTAAAATATGGAAATGTTTAAATTTAAGCACATGCATTTTGAAAGTAAATTTTATTCATATCATGTATGAATAAAATTTACTTTGAATAATTTGAATTATATTGACAGTATTATAATGGACGCCCATTTTAAGAAAGAGAAACAATTGTAATTTTCCGGTCTGCCTTATCTGGCGTAGTTGTTTATGACGAAATAATTGATTTGTCCTCCAATGACAAGGTCAGGGGGTTTGGTTTGATGGTTAATATTGTTTGTAAAACTTTGCTGACTAGTGTAGACTTACAATTTTAAATAATTATTTTGAAACATTAGTGCAGTTCATGAAAATTACGATTCTAGTTGGTATGTAAGTATAGAGATTAATGAAAAATAAGCATGACGTCGATTGTGATGACTAATATGACTTGTTTTTAGATCATACTCAAAATCTTTTGAGAAGTATTTTAATTCAGTGCCAGTTAATACAACTTTAAATATCTGTAAAGATAACAATTTGAATCGTAGAACAAATTATGACATAATCACAGAGTAAAATACGTGGTTATATAATAGCAAAATAATCAGTATTATAATAATATAAACAGATTAATATCTCTATTAGAAAATTATAAAATTATAAAGACTAAATATAATTCAAACATTAAACTTCATCAATAACTATGAGAGAACATTTTAATGAATCTTGGACATGAGGGGCGAAGCGCCCCTTTTATGTCATAACGGTTAATGTACCTCTTAATGCGATAGAATTTCCGTCGGCACAGCCTTGTCGACTTCCTCAGATATCTGAAGCATTAGCGTTTGCAAAAAGTCGCTGAATGTGTGAGTTTGCATATATTTATTCATTATAAATGAGCTTCTAAGCAAATCTTTTTAACTTCGTTTCCGATTACTTTTTACGAAAGAATATTTGAAATATCAATTTTTATTTCGAATACTCTTTACTTTACTCGAACAGCGAAGGTGTTTTCAATTCATTTCTTTTCGTTAAGACATGATCTGGAGCATTTTTTTTGGAAAGTATTCTTCCTATTATGTTAAAGAATTGAATAAAAAATTTAAATGTTAAAATTTTTAACCTTATAACAATATCGGTAATGCACTGTAACAAGAACACGTTAACCCATAACAAAAAAATAACTATAGTAAATAACTATAATGTTAAAATTTAATAATTTATATACGAAATAATTACTTTACACATTTATACACTATTAAGACCAAAATCCCAAAAATTATCAGTAATATTAATCAATATAATAAAATACTTAAGTATTTATGATAATACGTATTTTAAGCTAAATCTTTCAATACCGGTGTATTTTAACAGCTAATATCATGTTTGTAAATTCAATTGAGTAAATAACTACTACTACGTTATAGTATACACAAGGATAATTAATATATAATTAAGTGAAGTAGATAATGTTTAGCCCACAATATCGTTTGTAGGAAGTAATGGAACTACGTTTTTAACGAGGCATCCTACACAATGTGGCATCCCATACTCTCCCCAGCTCGAGTAAAAACTTGCTGTGGCATCTAATCAAAAGGCTAAGTGCAGTGATAGTCTGATCGTTTTTGCGAAACAACTCTCTCCTGCATTAGGAAGTTCGTTTAGAAATTCTGAATATTAATCATGTTGCTTACTTGTTCTCTTTAATAAAATATATTGTAATCATCACTTTATATATTCAGAAATTACATAAAATGTTTATATTAATAACTAAATATTACTTTTATTTGCTTTTTGCTCATTATAATATTAAATTATTTTATCATATATTTAAATTTGATTTTTGCAAAACTGGATAACTGTAACCAATTTCGCTGAGTAGAAATCACTACTTTAATATCTCTATTAACATAATGCATGCAAGTTTTTAGTAAAAAAAAATCTCGTCAGTTGAGATATACTTCTCAGTGTCAGGCGGGCGTACTGACTTATTGTTTTTAACGATGTTAAAAGATAAGTTTCGTATGCTAATGGGACAAGTAATCTTTATGGCAGGTGAAGCCGGCAAGGCGCGTCTTCGTGGCCCATTAAAGTAGTTCCTCAGCCACCACTCGACCTGGTTGCTATTGTGTTACAACAATGCAGCGACAAATTGACCCTTTGTTGTCACTCACCTTACGAAACGTGAGGGGAGGTCTATTCTGAAATAATCAGCGTCCAAGTTATTGTTGCCGACAAACGAAATAACTGGCTACTTACTCGCGCATAAAAATGTCGATTTACTAATATACATTGCTGTTATTGACTTAACCTCTAATGTTATGGCGTCTATTTTTTTATAACGAAGCGATGGGACCAACAGAACATTGTTAAGAGTGATACTCTTGCCTATAACAGAGAAGCACTAATTAAAATGTTTATATAGCACTACGTCGCACTTGTTTCTTTGTTACCCCACTCATTTTATTAGCTACAGCGCTCTTAAAACCAGAATTTAGTAACGTGTGCATACTATTGTTTCTCAGTAAAAATAAATGCTGCGGTGATACCTATTTAGACGATCTTCTGTAATAAAAAGTTAATATAGCTGCTTTTCAAAACTAAAACAAGGTGATAATAAAAATTCATGGAGTCATGTAATATGTTGAACAGACAAATTTGCGAAATTGTAATTTTTGTTGAAAAGTAGATACATTTTTAGAATGTAATTGTATTTTAAAATTAAAGGCAGTACAATTTTACAAGGTGGTATAACGTATGTATGAGTTATTAATTGAAAAGTGTCATAGTAAGTTAAATGAATTTAAGGCATGCTTTTTAACGCAAGTATAACAGATACAAAATATGGCACTAGTGCGATTAGATCGATGCAAATAGTTTAATATCAATCTTGTAGCAAAAAACTGGAAGTAATGTGATGTGGTGACCTTTACCAGAGAAGCGAAGCAAGATATAATGTAAAATAAAACATCATACATTATTAAAAAAAATTAAAAACTAACTTATAGTAGATAAAATACCACTTAAAAAGGAAATTATAATAATCAAAGAGTTTATTTAAACTTCGTGGATAGTAAAACATTATATAGAATAGACCATTAAAATTTTCATTCATTGTTTACAACTTATATTGTCTTACGAAATAGCGCTTCCTCGGTACTCTTACGATAGCATATTTCGTTGACATTAGCTTAATATGAAAAATTTGCAAATGTGTCAAGACAGATCACAACGATTGATATATTTGCCTTGTATTTTTTTAACGAAAAATGTTTATTCTACAAGAATAAGGAATTTCTACATACAAAAACTTTGTATATTTTTTATCAGTAATAATCTTGCAACTTTTCATTACAATATGGTGCCTAAGTTCAGATGTTTACACAGCACCAGCTCGCGGTCCAAACTTTGAGTCACAAGACGATATGTCTTGTAATCCCTGTAATTTCACTAGTTGCAGTGTCCTTTGAACTAAATCACAATAGTTTTTACATTACTACTCCGTGACAGAAGTAAGGGGTGCCCTGGTATCGGCCTAGATCACAGCTCTATTCAAACTGCGGCCCTTCGATCTTTTGCTGTTGGCTTATCAGGTGTAATATTTCAACTATTATTAGTTCCGTATTTTTAAGAAAAACCGTGATAGCGCTAAGTGGGTACTGCGTAATGAAAAAATATACGCGATAAATTCGTTCATAATTGTATAATTTATTTTTTGTAAAAATCGCGAAATCCTAAGAAATAATTCCGTTAATATTTTTTGTTCTGCGGACCACGGCACTGTTACTAACACGTGACTGCTGTCCACAATACTGTTACTACTACGTGTTTGTTGCCCGTAAAAAAAAAAGTGTTGAATGTCGCTGGCCTAGATGGTGCCTGGCGAAAGATACCTAAATCGATATAAGTCAGATAGTGCCAAATCAATTCAAATCTCTCACGCGTAAGCATGCGTAGTGATTGATATCTTGGAGGCATGCAGGAGTCTTCATCAAAATTTGGTCACGCGCCATTAATAGGAAACAAGAGCCCTATTATTGTACGCTTGTATTAGAAAACCGGCGATTCGTTAAGGACGGGCTGAGTCCAATAATTTATTACCATGGTCTGCGTTTATGTACTCTGTACACATGCCTTATTTATATTTGTAAGAATACATGGAAACATTACAAGAGTATTGTTCAAAGCTCAGACTTTATAGCCTATCTCATAGCTACAATATACTTAATCTAAATCAAATCGAAAAAAGATTGCTACCTGAGTATATCGTTTGGAATATCCTTTCTCTTTTCCTGATGTAGTAATTTACTTTTATGTGCTCTGTTCGCACATCCTCGACCATGATTTTTTTTGAAGTCTAATCTAATTTAACGCCGACAGAACTACATTGGCTGTTATTTGTACTTTAGGATGGGTTTAACTTACAAAGTGGACTGGATTTGTCCAGCTATTTTATATCCTATCATAACTTTTAAGGTCAATTAACTTACTCTTTCTTTTTTAGCACACGGTAGTATGTTTAAATATTTTTGATCTAAGAACAGATATTATAAAGTATAAGATGTTAATAGTTCAAGATAATTAGTTTCTAATTATTGTTTATAAACTTATATTATAAACGAGTTATCTTTTAGTTCTATTGTAAAATTTTAACAACTTTTAATAGGTTAATGAAATCTTTTAATAATTTATTAGCTGTAAGATACTACTTAACCATAAAAGTCTAATTTGATGAGATGATGATTATTGTGAAAATTAGCTATTTTAATTTTAAAATTATTTGTATGAAAATAAACAACTTTGCAAATAAATTAGTTATATTATATGAGTGGAGTTCTCGGAGGGCTAAAGAAATGGAAAGGGTTTTCGTGTTATACCGTTTCGGTCCCAGTTCTCCTCATTGTTCTCCCGTGAGGATGACGGAATATTTTTAAGAAGATGTTTAAATTCATTAAACAATTATGATTACTGCTACTTTTTTTAACACATAGTAATATTTCATATTCGCAATCGTGTTTGCCAGCTATGATTAATATTGATAAGTATTTTTGTTCTATAATAATATTGAATATTTTACATTGGTCATAAGTTTATTATGACAAAGTACTTTATTTACTGAACTCAGGGCATAACCCATATAAACTATATGGTATACTAAAAAAATAACTACAAAGTCTGACCATGACCATAAACATAAAAAAATTAAATAATTTCATGTACCAATATGTTTTATGTACATGCATGTATAAGTGCTCGTACTTGTCCTGCAAGGACGCTCCTCATTAATTAATCTAAAATAAGTAACAAGAACAAACATTAAGCGCTATGTTGTATTATTTCATAAGTGTTGGATAACAGAGGGAATAAGCTTTAACAAAAGATATGACTTTATTATCCGGAGCTTTTTTAACAACATGAAAGAAAGCCTTTAATTACCTTGTTACCTCACTGCGCACACGAAGTTATCCGAGGGCTAAATAAAAAAACGCTGTAGCGGTAAAGTCGTTGACACTTTCAGCTTATCGTGCAAACAAGGCGTAATAAGTAAATGTGATAAATCGCGCTGTTATCATTAAGTCAAGACTTCTGATGTAGAAAGTAAAGAGAACCCGCAGACCGAAATAATTGTACTTCACGTGTCTTTTCATAAATATTACGTAAGCAAGAGCCTAGCAGCCGCTGTACTGTCAGTGTATATTTATTTTATGTATATTATCTATTTATTTTTATACTTATACACTTAAAACAAAAAGAAAAAATACTGTTGTAGTAGAGATTAGCGGTACATTTATTAAAATAGAATATATTAAACTTCATCATTAGATAAATAATAATTTCATAGACATACATCGTTCTTCGAAACAAAAGTCCGCGTATGCACTGAAAACCTTGGTAATTGATAGCTTTTGTTTAATTACAGAAAAATTTAATACTTTTGTTGTTGTCTTGGAAAGAGACTTCTAAATTTTTGCTTGCAAATTTAACTTGGAGAAAAACAATTTTGTGTTGAATATTAAAATTTTGTGTGAAATAATTATATTCAAGTGAATATTTCTTATACGTAATCTACACATATAAAATTCAAAGTCCTCATTCGTTATATTAATATTATACTAATGCATAGCTTAAACCGCTGGTTCAAGTCATATGAAATTTGAAGAGTATATTCTTTGCAATATGTAAGTATCCATTATGAAACGTTTTATTGAAATTCTACCTCTATGGGGAGAGAGGGAGTAGGAAGGAGAGACTTTTTATTGAGTCGTTTTACTCAAATATTGTTAAACATATTGGAAGATTAAATTTAATATTAAATATTAACACACCCAAAAAAAAAAACGGTTTGAGATAACTATTAGATCCTAAAAAGAAAGAGTTGTGTTTTTAAAAGTAACTTACTAAGCTATTGTTAACCCACAATCATTAAATATCAAAGGTTGTGGTTTGAAAGACAGGCAAGCAATCTCACCATTTCTATGTCGCTCCTAAGAATAAAGCGATCTACGTCTTGCACGCCAGTCGGATGGTCTGTTATTTATTATAATTTTTTGTTTCGAATTCGGTAAGATTGCGGAGAAAGTTTCACATCGTAATTTATTACAAAAGACTATAATCGCCATCGACATATGTTTAAATAAATGTAATTAACATCAAATCTTGATTTTGAGCAAGATAAACTTAAAAACCATTAATTCTATTAATAATTTAGGGATGAGATATGTTTGCTGAGAAGAGAACTGTTTTATTCAATTTTTCTCTGTAAACCATAAAGTTCCAATAAGAAATAAATAATTAAATTGAGAATCTTATCATAAATACAAATATATGCAAAACATTTCCATAGTTATAATTTATATTCTGCCATCTAGTGACATATATTTGAAAATGTAGAGTTCTGAAATATTACAATAAGAATAAAATAGCAATATGGGATGTAAGTTCAAGTATAAATAATAGATGGCGTAATTATACAAACGAGGCCTTTTGAATTAAATTATAAATATGTTACCAGAGGGTAGTGTATTCGGTAAATTTTTCATAAATGAGTAAAGGTTTCTGTTGTGTTTTGTAATACAAAAATTGGTTTTACTGCTCCTTACATTCGATGAGCTTATGATATTTTAGAGGTTACATATTATTAGGAATTAATCCTTATAATTATAGGTACGGATTATTTTTTTTTTCATAATTTGTCATTATTGAACACAAAAACAAGAGAAAATCAAATAATAAATGTAAGATCGAATTTCGATAAATGAAAGATTCATGAATTGTTATAACATTACAATTTAATACCAACGAACAATAGATAGACTAGTCTTATTTATATTTAAAAATTGGATTTTGATTGAATACGATCCAAACCACAATTTTCAAAGTTTGACTTGCTGATTTAAATGTCGCTATAGAAATAATTACTTTAAATTGCTTGTGTTTTGCTTACCATACAAATTATAAACTTATAGTGATATATATATAATTTAAATAAATACACGTTATATATAGGTTTTGTATAAATTATATTAAGTATAAAAAATTAAAGACATTGTGTTTTGAAACATTTATAAACGATCAAAATTGATATGTACAATAAAATAAGCGAATCGTTCATAACCTACAAAAAAAAGATGACACAGAATTGCTTTTACAACAGTCCACGACAAAAGTTACCTACATGGTTAGTATTTTATTTGGTCAGAAAATAGATCTGAAAAAGATTTCGTATAAATTTTTGTAACATTAAAAATAGTTACTACATTGCCAGGTAACTATCAACATATGATTTTTAATTTCTTAATACAAATTATTGGTAGTCTGTGGCCAATCACAAAAATGTAGTTATTTCAATGAACTGTGTGCCATCGCAGAATACTATGTTTAACGAAATTATTAGGCAATTACAGCTAGTTTAATTTCAAGAAAATAATATAATACGCATTGAAAACAAATCTATAAACTTGTGATTTTACAGTGTAATTTTATTACAATGGTTATACAAATAGATCGTAGTGTACTAATATATCGAAATTCATTATTAACATTTATCACAAAAAATTTAAACTTCAATGTATTACAATAGTGTTCGGGAATATATAAGGTTAGTTTATGTTACGTGCATCTGGTTCTTTCAGAAATAGCTTGGCATTATATTAAGAAATTTATTAAAAATATCTAAGAATTTCTTTCATGTTTATTTGCTACATTACTACAAGGAATTTACCTAATTCTTATCTTTGGGAGATTTCTTAACCTATTTCATGAGTTGCATGATAAAAAAAAAGGTAAAAGAATAATCAGGTACAGATCTACAAATATTTGAGTAATTGTTAAGAAATGAGAAAATAATTGGGTAGTGATTAGCAATAACAATTATTTTGCAATAAATGTTATATGGCACTTTGTAAGATTTTCGAAAACATGTATCTGAGTAGGCGCCTAAATGAACTACTGATATTCTTATAAATGTAAAAGCAAGTCATGCTCTCGTAAATAAAGTAATTTAAATAGCAAAAATGTGTCAAGGTTTTTACTTGGGGTCAATGGAAGTCACTTGCCTTGAGGTAATGACAAATTCCAGTTTTAATTTAATAAGGCCAAATTAATTGGCTTTAGATAGAAATTAATCATCGAATAATATAAATTGTAATAAATAATTTCATCGTTTCTAATGACATGCATTGAATGTCATATTTTAATTTGACTACATCAAACATGCATAACAGATAATTATTTTTTGGAGGTCTTCGCCACCTCTCAATATTTTATATCGCTGTTGCTTTTTACGCCTTTGTGTTTCTTTTCTTTAAACATGATTGGATATCATGATGAGTGAAGAAGCAAAAAACATCACAATTGAGAACACCGGCGCAACTATAATTAATTATACTTTTCCACTGGATTTCCATTATTTTCTTAGTCGTCGTCATTAAGTAGATCTGTACAGGATTTCGCTTTGGTTGATCTAGAATAAAATGGAGAATTTTCTTAAAATATGCGGCGATCATTTTTTTCTTAAATGTAAACTAAAAATATATAAGGTAATTATAGTAGTACTCCTAATTAGTACTTTTTAATTATTCATTAGGATAGTAGCTAATTGTTGGATGTTCTAATGAATGTATTTCAGGAAATGTATGATTTAATACAACCATCGCTATTTATCCATCCGACATATACAGCCCGATTCGTCCCTTTATAATCAATTTTCCGCGCATTAGGACAAAACGTTCAGCTTCATCCATCGTAATGCGCACTGCAAAGTTTTGGAATATCCTGCCGGTGTCAGGTTTTCTGTACAGATATGACGTAGGGGACTTTAAGAGAAGAGTGAATAGATCAATTCTAAACTAGTGGGATCTACCACTATTCACTACTTACTATCAGTTAGAATCGTGGTTAATTTATGTAATAATAATAAAAGAAAAAAAATTCAATTACTGAAGGATAAGGGGAGAAAGTTCACCACTTGGTAGTTGGGCTTTTAACAATTGTTTTAATTGTATAATAAAAAATGACTGTTGAAGAAGAGCAAGTTTTAGTTACAGAGGGTAAAATAAAAATTCTTACTGTGAATTTTTGATTCTCCTACATACTCTTAGTTCAATAGGTCCACTCCGCACGGCCTTGAAAAGCGCTAACGCCTCTACATGAGCCAATTCGTGACAGGCTTGACCATTCACCGCAAGCACTTCGTCACCTGAAATAATAATGTGAAGAATACTCTATGTAAAAGAGTCCTCGTATTCACCTAGTACTTTTACCATCTAATGTATATTGTAACTGTCCTTATTACTAATGCGTTTCAATAATAAATATAATTTAATATAATTAAAAATTAACAAAAAAAAAACAACTTTTAAGTAAAATGGAGTGGCAGAATATCAATAACACATATTTTCTCATGTCTAGGGTTGGATTTTTTAAATTTTGATGAGACATACTTCAAATTATTATCCAACAAAATGAATAATCAATATCGATCTACATTTTTTTTTATGTTTTGAAAGAAGGCGAAGAAAAGGGTACAACAAATGATTTAAAAGCCAAAAAGAATTCGAAAAAATAAGAAAAAACCTGTTAGTTAGCTGATGCGTAAGCGTGCGTTTAACAGAAAGTACTTTTTATGTAATATATTTTTATTAAATATTTTAAACACTCATTTGGCGTATTATTTATATTTTTTTACTTAATAAATCATGATTCAAAACATCACATTTATTAATCTATCATATTTAACATAATACAAGATTTAATATGAGTGTGACAGTGTATCACACAAATGATACTGTTCAAAACATATTTGCAAACAATAGCTCTCAACAATCAGTTATAGCGCGCCTAATATTACAGTTTCTACGAGCGGCTGCACAATGCGCCGTACTAACCTTATCAAATTGCATTCCTCGTAATTTATAAATGACACGTTAACAGTTATAACTAGTTACTTATATAAAAGATTACCTGCTTTTAATCTGCCATCTTCAACTGCCTGTCCTTGAGGAAGAATACTCTTGATGAATATACCGAGGGGTCCCCGTGGAGAGTCACGACCTCCTACGATTGTGAAGCCAAGTGGTTTCTTGCCATGACCCTTTTCAAACGTTATTGTATGATAGGTATGCGTAGGCGCACGCGGACGCCTTGGAAGAGTGCAAAAATTTGCAGTGTTCGGTGCTTGAATTTCAGCCTCACTTTCATTTTTATCACCAATCCGTTCTGTGGCACAATCTGGAGTATCCACGTCGAGATCATTGCCGGTGCAACTGAGTGCGAGCGTGTCTTTATTTGCACCACCGTAACTGACGACTTGCCGTCGTAATAATTTATTGTTCATACTGCTGTAGCTCGCGTTCTGTCCTTTCAGGAAATGTGAGTGCGAGCCCGACGTACTGTCGGCCGCTTCGTCCGCAGCTGATAGCGCGTCGCGATTACACGCGGATTCGTCCTGTGGCTGTCGTCGGTCTATCCTGACGTCATACTTATCGATAGTCCTTTCCTTTCCTAGTATAATGGCGTTCTCGTAGTCGACAGAACTTTCCCGCATTAGAGTATGAGTTCTGCACGGTGGCTCTCTCTGTCTCATTTCCGCACATGATTTCTCACGCTGTCTGCAAATGACAATGTCTATTTCTGATGTACCAGATCTTAAAGCTTCTTTGGCTTCAGGCATAGTCAGGTCACGAAGTCTTCGACCGTTCACATTTAATAGTTCATCTCCTATTCTCAATGTTCCTTCCCTTAAAACAAAAATTAAATAATAAATATAAAAATAATGTTATTATCAAATGTCTTAATAAAAAAAGAAATATCAAAAAATTAAATATAACTTGACTAGTATTCATTAGCACGCTCATTTCATGTATGTTTAAGACAATATTTATAAGTTGTCGAAACGAACGACAATATCGAGTATTAGTATTTAGTTGTATGCATGCTGGAATAAAATGTGCGAACGAAACTCAAACTATTTTCAATGATTGCACTTCTATTTCTTCTATTTTACTACGCTCGTTTTTTGGGCTAAAAAGCGAAAACATAAGTCACTACTAATTTTTTAATAGTATCATTTCATGAAAGATTATTTGCGGTCAGCCTTATAAATTTGTATTAATATTTTTATTACAATAGCATTAAAGCAATTTTAAAGTCATGATAAAAATATTTTGACATGCTTTTTATTTTAACTTAATTAATGGTATACACATAAACTTACTTTGCTGCTAGCCCACCAGGTACTACGTGTGCTACTAAATATCCTACGTGACCTTCGTCAGATAGCTTAGTTTTAGCAATAAATATACCCAATTCATCTGTTGGATTCTGTCTTGCAATTCTGACCACTTTAAATTCCGATTGCGTTTTGTCTGAATTGCTTCCTTTTATTTGCTTTCGACAAGGTGGAATTGGTGGAATACTAGAATCTCCACGACTAGTGTCTCTTTGTCTCATCTTTTGTTTTTCAGTCAATTGAAGATATCGGGGTTCCTCGCAATCATTTAGATTTTTAGGCATGCGTCGAAGTATTTCCTTGCGATCCAATGATAACGCTCTTTGATTGTGACGCAATTTTGATTTTCCATATTCGTTTCTATCTCTACTTCTTCTCCCTGATACTCTTGCCTTTACATACGTTTGATCCCCAGATACGCTTCTTCCATGACAAGTACCTTGAGAATTTGAATAAGAGGCAGAACTTTCGCAACGAGATGATATTCTGTCGCTTTCAAATATAGAAGAAGCTGCTGATTCATTTACAAGAATTCCGGAATCAGTGTCTTCGCAGTCTTGTATTAATACATTCTCTTCATCACATGAGACGTGGTAAATATCGTCATGAAATACTGCACTTTGGCTTTTTTGGAATTCTACTAAACCAGGTAATGCTCCATATGAAAAACTTCGTAATTTTGCTTTAACGCCGCCTTTTTTCTTACGGCTTTTGCTTACAACGCTTGTTGTTTTTATTATGTTGTTAGAACTAGTATTTGGTGCCTCTTCTTCCCCGTTATGTTTATAAAGTTTTGAAAAAAATCTGTTTGTTGAGGATTTAAGGTACCGATCTGACATTGCCCGTAACTTAGCTGACAAACATGAACTAGGTCCAATAGTGTCTTTTTCATTTTTAATATAATATTTATCAGTCTTTTTATCAGATTTAATGGATATAGGCAACTCGTCTTCATAAGGATCATAATCATCATTAAAGATTTGGTCACTAGATTTAGATAGATTTGCGCCGACTTTAGGTATAACGTGATAACGATCACATTCAGAACCAGAACTGTAACACCTTGTACCTCTCGTATTGAGTGATTTACCTGCTCTCCATTTACAATCATCGGGACTAGTGAAACTTTTGTCATAAAATACATCGTCATCATAATTCGTCATTTTCACCCACGGGTTATGATTTTCAAACTCATTGTGAACTTCTGCATAATTACTGGCATAACGGCATTGTGTAATCTCTTCCACATGTCCGAACCCACTACAATCACTTCCCGAAGTCGACATAGCATCGTCGCCCTGCCTTAAAGGACCGTTTGATTTGAAACATGATAATTTCGTATTTTTGACTTTATCAAGTAACGGATTACGCTTTTCTCGGTAAACCATACATTCTTTCTCCAATGAACCTCCGCGGTTTTTACGACATGTGTTATAGTTTTCTTGCGGTGAGGTGGGGCTATTTTGTAACGATATACGTCGAGTAACTGGAGTTTCTCTTTCGCGACATAAATGAGGAGATTTTTCTACAATAATGATTTGATCGTTGAGATTATAAAAGTTTGTTTCCACCGAGCTACTGCTACTTTTGCGGTTAGAATAGCGAACTGGTGATATATCTGTAACAAAAATAATAAAATTTTGCCAAAAACTTTAGGTATGAAGTAAATGAGGAATAAATTACACTATATTATCTCAATGCTTATACAGCCAGTACTTGGTCTTGGTAATAATTAAAGATTTGTGGTTAGGGATTTAATACTTAATCTGGATTTATGCCATTCGTATTATATAACATTTATTAAATGAACACTCGCGAATAATCTTAGGTTTCCGATTATGTGGCATTGAGTGCTAGATCTTAAGTTCTAGATAATATTGAAATATTTATTGTCGAGATAAAAATTCTCGACATCTTTTATTTATCATGTGTCAAAGTAACATTAAGGAATATTACAAATCACAGAACTAGAGGTTCTTAAGAGCACACAAGAGACTGGTGCTCTTCTCTTAAAGACGGCCACTTTGTGAATTATGAAACATACAATTTGTGATACTAATTGCTTGAAACTGTTATCCGCGGAGCACAAAATGTGTGGTGTCAAAAGAATAGATTAGACCCGTTATCACAAGAGAAGAGTGCTATACTATCACCGACGATATCATCATAAGTGAAGGCATTGGATAAATTTATATAGTATTCGTTTACCAACACTTTGAAATAGTGTCTAAACTATGATCCGACTTACCATAGACTTGCCAATATTACTCACATAATACGGAAATTAAAATAGAGGTAGACAGGACATACTTTAAGAAGTGTTAATAAATGGAGCAAAAACATTATGTATAGTCATCAAAAAGAAAACAAAACGGGAGAGTCAAACTTAGAGATGGTAACACGATGTAAAGACTACAGAAGGGCACACCTGGTCTGAGGATACTTGGTGGTGGAAAGAAGAAAGACAGATACGAGTGGTAGAAGTTAGAAGAGGCATTTGTCTACCTTTGACAAATAGATATAAACTAAGTAATGGCTATAATATTTAGTTATAAGTTACTAATAAGTTTTTAAATCTGAAATAAAGTACTTTAAGACAGGTATAGTTGTCAAACAAACAACCGGTTAAATATTTTCTTTTCACACACACATATATTATTATCCCCCCTCCCCATTGGGGATATATAATTACTAAAGTTGTACCAATCCTGGATCTGCGAGGAGAACGCGTTTCGGTGTCTGGCGATACAGCGAGCAGCCGCGGCGGCTCGCCCTTCCTGAACCACCGCATTGTCTGCACCACTCACTCCATAGCGTAACTGAAACAATAAGCATGCGTAGTTTGAAATTTAAAACGACAAACTATTTTCTTTGTTGCTTATCCTTCACCAGTTTTGTGTTCCACTGTATTGTACTAGTACTTTCAAGATTATGTTAAAAAATAAGATGCGTTATTATCAAATTATATATTTGCAATTAACAAGCACACAGGACTCCTATGAACAAATATTATGACTAAATAAAAAAGGGCATTATATTTAAAAGTATTAATATCGGTTTCATGTTTAAATTCAAATTAATACTAAATTAAAATCAATCCAGAGACTCGGAACGCAAAAGTCGCAGGACTAAATCAGAACAAACGTTGATAAGAAAATTTAATAAAATCTATGGCTTTCCATTATGATAAATGATATTATCGTTTTTTTTTTGTAATAAATTTTCAATCAATGTTATGTGGAACGGAACCTTATTAAACTTGTGTATGAAGTAATATTACTAAAGTACAATATTTCAATCCAATCTCTCAACGGAGGATGCTAAAGATCGGGCAAACTGGAGGAGATTCAGTAGAAAAGCAGACCCCGGCGTGGCCAGGAGAACGCTAGAACAAAGAGGAAGAAACAATATTTTATTCCAAACAACCTAGAATCTATTACAAAACAGAGATTTTACGAAGCAGAAGTAAACTGGCATGGAAGTTAGTAGCTGGGAAATCGTGTCAGTGACAATAAACTCCAAAAAAACCAGCAGTAAATTCAATCATCAATACAATATTTTATATTTATTAAACGCTGTTTGATAATGGGATTCAACAAATAATCATTAAAATACATTATGCTCATAAGCTTAGCTTAAGTAACCGCGCTTCTCAGAATTGTGAACTGCAGAAAACCAGTTATATATCTAAACCGAAATGTTTCGCAACACTACTGGTAGATTTTGATTTGTAATTGATAAACTAAACTCGTTCAAATCCTTTAACGATTAATATCGATTACGTTGTATTATAAGTAAGCAATGCGAACATAGTTGCTAATTAGTATACTAATGCGACATCCATCATCGTCGAAGGTTGTCGTAAGAATTGACAACGGATTTGATTATGATCACGTAACTTCTAACCTTGCTTGGGACAACGTAGCGTTGAGTAATCGATTTACTACATTTTGTTGCATTTATGTTCAGTTATAGTACAATTTTTGAACATTTTATGATCTCCGCTGCTATCGGTTAAGCTCTTATATTGGCTGAATGGTCATTGTTTTTTCTAATAGTATTTTTTTTAGATAAAAAAGTTCGTAGTTATTAGAGTTAAAATAAAGTTTAAGATTATCAAACATGTAAAAATAGTATAATTTGTAGCTTTGAGTAGCATTTTTTTTAATAACAGCTTACTTTTCAAATTTCTACTATATTCATATGAACAATTATTATGAATTTATTTCAAAAAGCTTTTAGTTTCCCTAGAGTAATAATATTGGATTTATAATAATAATGTAAATAACAAGATGTTTACTTTCGTAGTTCTTTAAATTTTTACAAGTGATATTAATTAAGACCAATGTAATTTGCAAAACATTTTTTTTTAATTATATGGCGTTTCATGATTATTCAACTTGTGATCGGATATCGAAAATAAAATACTATTATAAAGTTTATATAATTTTATTGCTGCAGTAATCTTTTGCGTCTATCAAATAAACAATGATATAGGTTATCGAGAAATATAAAAAATAAACATAACTAATCACGTAATAAATTTTAAAGGTGCTTTGTCTTACAAGGGCATTCGTTAAAATAGTTCCAGGAGGTCAAAGTGCCCTACAATTTGTAATATTGTGTATACACGCTAATTGCTTTTCAAAACAAAGCGATACGGTCAGATGTGGCCTTAACAAGAACACAAATTTTATAGTGACAAAACAGTAATGTTATTGCGTACGTTTTTATTTTTTGAAATAATCCGCATTACAAAACTTATTATTATTATATTGTTACCTAAATCGACATATTCTGCGTAAGACCGTTGACAAGAGCTTTTAGTGTCTTTTTACAAGTCTTTAGTCTCTTTTAATACCTACGTTATTAATATTTTATTTACTATTGTTTTAATTTAATAACAGTTGAACTTTTAGGCCAATAGCATACGCGTTCAGAAAATATCATTAAATTTAACAGGCCAATTTCTGTAATCCTTAATATTTTTATAATCACTTATGAGATAAATATATAATCAATTTGTGGTGGTTAAAGTACAAAAAATAATTGATAACTTAGCTAGGTAACAAAGTGGTTGGACAGCTTTATAAATTTACTGGTAAGGTTTAGATAAAGGTGCAGTAAAATTAGAACTGCCTATTTATGGATATTATAATTATCGAAATTTTAAGAATGCCACAAACAAAAATAAAAGATACATTTAACAAGGAAGATAATTCCTATAGAGTGTGAATTCAATGAAGAAGCTGGTGATATGAAGGTCTTTCATAAACGTTCCAGCAACACCTTTATGAAATGACAAGTCCACATTCGACGTAATTTATTCAATCTTGGCAAATGTTTGCTCATTCTAATGTTATTTGAGTATTCGCCATGTAGCTTATGTACTTGCGGAAATTATGTATGTTACTGCAAGAAGGAAATCACTTGAATAAGCGGTGTTCAGAATTTTATATTGCTATAACGTAATAGACTAAGATCACATAGTGTAAATACTACGACAAAGGAGAACAAAGAAGACATTAATATTAAATTGTGTACATAAACGCTTATATACAAAAACATGATTAGACTAATTTTTGTATTTATCGTTGCCTTAAATATATAAGCAATCCAAAAACATTCAATATATAGTAACATCCTAATATTTTTTTTTTCGCGATTTTACTGCTTCTTACACTTTTTATTTTACTTCCAATTGGTAATTGTTATCACCTAAGCATTGCATCAATATCGATATTCATTTTCATATCGGAAAAAACGCTTGAGAAAACAAAAGTTAAAAGAGTTAAGTAACTTATTTATTTTCTTATCGATAATCGATAATTATTCGAGTGTTATGGGTTATCTTTAATATAATAGATAATTTTTAACCTAAAGAGTCTATAAGCATTTTTCGTATGCTAACGTAGTAGATTAGTCTAATATCGAAGTGAAATATAAATTAAATACTACATTTAACACATCTTCGTCGAATTTGCTATTGTTGTAGAATGAGTTAACTTCCTCGTCTACTACATAAATTTGTTGTAATTAATTTACTGCTTAAAATACCAAGGGACAATTCTAAATTAATATTTCGTCACAATATCAAAGATATTTATCGATTGACATGCCGGTTCATCCTACTAAAGCCAGATTATGTTTCAGTATTACCATGCCTGATAATGGTACTGCAGTTTCAGACAAAATTTACTTTTGGTATATTTTTTACACTGTTATTTTTTCACGTCGCTTGGAGACTTCTGCCTCTTTGTTCAACCTGCATAACGCAAGATAGCTGTGACGTGTATTACGGAACCAAAAAATTGCACAAGATAAAGACAGGCCTATACGGAAGGTAGTTCAAACTTATTTCCTATATGACATCAGCACTGTTATCATTAGGAATAAAGTTAGTCATTACGTCTTTGCTGGTCTCCTCATCGGTAAAATTTATTTCTATTTTATAAAGAAAGTTATAACAACGAATATGGTAGTAAAGACATAACGGTAACATGCGTAACACACGATTATTTGTCGTCATTGCACAATAAACTGGTAATATAATGCGAAAGTTTCTCATCCCACTTTAAATAGTTGCGTAAAAGTGCTTTGGTTATGAAAATTTCTGAGTTTTCCAAAAAAGAAAACAATAGATTCGAGAATAACACCGTATATAATAGTAAAAATATACATTTTCTATAATATAATATAGCCTCGATCTGTTCTTATCGTCTGCAAACTGTAAAAAGTTTAGCTTGACTGCGCCGTTATTTTATTACCAGGGAAATGCCCGCGATCGTGGCTAACAATGGCTTTAGATTAGTTGCTAATACCTTCTATGATAGCTCGCCGTTCCCTACGCTATAAAATATTTTTATGTCATCATTAATTCTTTCACCTTTACAACAATAAAGATATTTCCGAGAAGCCTTTAGTTGCTGGTTTTTTTCTCTGTTCAAGATAGGTAGTATTAATAATTTGTTGCTAGTGCAAATCGCCTTAGTCAATACTTTGTAGCTATAATTTTTTATGAGCCTGAGTACATATATGTTGGCAATCTAATAGGGATTAAGGTACGAATGACGCAAACTGTAATGATGCCATAAAGGTCGGCCCTTCCATTTCCAACTCTACTTAGTTCACAGTATACCGAGAATATACTTTGACGTTTATGAGTAATATGTCACCTTTTTAGTGGCTTCTTACGTAAGTAAAGTAACACTATGCTGCATACACGTTTTTACCGGCAAGTAGGAATCTTAAAATTACTTATTTAAAACATCGTTTTAATTATTACACTAATTTAAATAGTGCCCTAAAAGTTAATACAATAAGTATTATATAAGGTTAAGAAATCATTTTTTCTCACAAGAACATGTAACAATTCACTTACGCAAAAAAAAACAAATATAAAATTAAACAAATAAAAACATTTCACAAGCGTATCATAATAATAACCAAAATTTAAAATATCACACAATTAATTTAGTCATGTGGTTTTGTTGAATGCCGCGTTTGTTGTGATAGTAGTTATTCAATACAAGGTAATAAAAGTAAACAGGGCCGGATAGGGAAAGATTTTACAATTAAGTAGGGTAGATATTGAGGAAATTGTATTGTAAGATACACGGAATGCGTCAAATATAGTGGATCAATTACCTTAAAATAATTACATTATTAACATAAACATTTCGTATTTTATTCGTTCACTTTTGTCCTTTTACGACGACTTTTTCTATGTTAATATGTAAAAATAAATTTATCTTCCAATATTTTGCGTATCACACCCATGTCACCAGATAACTATTAACATCTGTCTCCAAACAATACAAAAGTTTTATCAGTGATCTACGTTTATTTTAGGTTCACAATTCTTTGTCCATGATTAGTCTACTGTTAGATAAACAGTCATTGATTTGAAACAACATTGTAAAAAATAAATAAAAATCCAATCGTCACTTTTGCTTTTGCTTATTATTGGCATCGAATTATCACGAACTTTTTGCAGTTACTACCTTCATCGGTCAAGAACGGTAACAAACTGAATGGCGTCACAAATTCTTACATAATGTAATAGGACGTTATTGTAAGTTTCGAAGCGTCATGTAGGACTACTTAGTTTACTTTCCTTACTTATAATGTGACTAGCTCGTGTTGTATTATGATGCGGCATTGCTAAGTTGTCTTAATCAGCTGTATGTTTTCCAAAGAAAACCCGAGAGGTTACGGAGCTTCATAGACTTAACGTGGTATCTTTTAGTTTAAATTAAAATTGCTACTGAAATACGATAACTCTTCTGATATAGATATGCATGAACATTTTTTACATAATCCGCGGTTTTTTTATAGGTATTATAATTTATTATTATTTTAGTAAATGTTATTTATAATATTACAATAACAAAAAAATGCATCAAAACTCAACAGTTTCGTTTAAATTAGTTTATACAATTAAATGCAAATTAAGAGCGAAGTTTATTACCTATTTTTTTTTAAAACAAACATTTTTTGAATCCGAGTAATTATTCCGTCTGACCCAGATGTTATAAAACAGTGAGTAAATCCAGGATGGTATTAACGTCAGCTTAAAAAGGAAAACGTGCCTTCAAGCGAAACAGCCAAAACATGGCCGCGCATAAGTGTCAACATTTGGCGACAACAAGCAAATTTGTTTATCTATATATCATCTGATAATATGATTAGTACACGTATGCTCAAAATATCTTCTTTATTTTACTTTAAGTATGAAAATTATTAAAAAGCTATTAATAATTTTTTTTTAATTATCAAAATGAGAAGAATAAGCAAATTCATGTAATAATAATAAGAGATGTTATTCTTGAAATATTATTGCAAAACATCTTTTTAGTCAATAAGTACTTTTTTTAGTCAAGTAGAAATGAGTTAAATTCTCCTGTTATATTTCTCTCTTCTTAATTTATAAAAGTTATTAAGGTTGCAAAAAATCAAGTACCTATTATACTTATAGAAAAGGCCACTACGATGATGATGGGAAAATTTAATTCAAAAGTTTTAACATACTTTTAGAAATAACTTTTAATTTTTTATTTTCTTAGTTTTAATTGCAAATAATTTAATTTATTTATTAAAAAAGGATGTTATAACAGTTTATTGTATTACTTTAGTAACAGGAAATATGACTAAATAATTTTTACTTGAACACATTATTATGATAAGTACATATGCTTTCACTGCATAAGTACTTATACGCATTACAGTAGAAAATAAAAAAAACCTTAATCGACCACCAACATTAATGAATGTAAGGTATTTTTTTTAAATAATCCTATTGTATTTGCCCTGACCTGTAACTTGTTGTTATGGGCAAGAGCCACTACGCGAATGTCCTCTTCATCTCGTTGTTTTGTCGTAAAAATAAAACAAAAAAGACTAGAATAAATATTGAGGAATGTTATATTTTTAATTATATTTCATAAGAAGGGTAAAAATGCGATACGGAATCGTCGATAAATCAGGTCGTCAACAATATCTTTATTTTTATAGATATCTTTTATAGGCCGTGAAATAAAATTTGACGGCCGTCCGTGACGTAACCACTGTAGTTGTGTCGCGTTGAGTGAAATCAGTATATTTGGAGACGTATATCACGTATAAAACTTATCAGTATTGATGCCGCGAACTCTAGAGACGTTTTGAATGCAAACGTTGGAAGCAATACGGATGTGAACGCGTTGTAGCTTGCTCTCTCAATATGGCTGACAAGGAAAAATTTGTTTTATGTAAGTGCACTTAACAATAAATGGATGCTTCTTCAAAATAAAGTAAGTAACGTGTCGATCGTAAAATCAAAAAAAAAGTATTACACAATACTTTCACGAATTAGCTTCAGTAGGTTTTAGCACTGTCGACGTAAGTATCAATGAAATTTTTACTTGTACATGAAAAAAAACTCAAGACTTAAGATAAGATTAAAACGTATTAGAAATATTGAAAACAATGTTTGAACATCATATACTTCCGGTCTTAATGGCGCTAAAGTTAGTTTAATTACAGTGAAAACCAACCTTATCATCTTATGTTACAAACTGTCGACTGCTATATGATATAGTGTTGGTAAATTCTCAGTAGAACCGCATTGTTAAACGCAGAATACGACTCAGTTCTCTCGGTTTATAGCAACATAAAAAACAGAGGTTATATACCTACCTACCCAATTCACGTTGTGAACTTTCTGAATTATATTGTGCTTAATATTATTAATAATTGCTTAATTAATAAAGTTTTAGCCTGTAAGTGATTTTCAGGTCATAACACAATTACCTTTATATTTTAGTAGTAACAGAGTGAAAAAATATTTCAAGGCAATAATGAAACATACATTACATATATTGATCTTGTTAAAATTATTAATCGTTTCCAAGTCTTATTTAATTTGCAGGTAAAGTAGGTAACCAAGCGGGCGGTTTACGTAATTGAAAGTGATTAACGTCTCCCATACACAGTTGCAACATTCGGGAAGTCACAGCTGCAATGCCGATCTACTAGAAATAAATAGCTCTTAGAGATATCTAAGTAATATTGGTTTGGAAATATCGACTATAACAATTGATTCCATGAAGTAACTGCGCGTGGTAAGTTATCTTTAAAATGCAAAGAGTAAATCATCCACATCTTGAGACTGTGTGCTTCAATAGATTGGATAAATTTGAATAAAAGCGTTATAAAAAATGATTAAAAGTATTCTTATCTACTACGTGTGTTTGCATTATTAAAACGGTCAAAATTAAGGTTTCATACAGTGAAAGCAATTCACTGACAGATTGTTCGTGATGTAAATAAAATGAGAAAAATTACAATGTGGAAATATCATAACATGTAATAATCAGTATTCCCAAGTAACTTTACATTTATGTCACAAAATAATGATTAAGTAAAGTGATGTTTATATTGAGCGAAAATTTGTGTGAAATATTTTACATTCAAAATAACCATAAACAATAATTGTTCAATACATATGCATGTACTTAGTTACCGTTACATAATTTTCTAGTCCTTACTTCTAATTAATACTTATGGAGAGGTATATATTTTAAGTAATTTCAAATAAAGTCAAAAAGAATGTAAAACTGTCCATATGTTTTTTTTTCTAAGATGTTATTCGAAATGATTGCATTAGTATTAATATTCATTATCGCCGCCAACTTACAGATAATTTTGAACGCTATATTTAGTTTTTTAATTCAATTTATTTATATTAAATACTATGATGATTAATAAGTAAAACTAACGAGTACATGTTCGTCAATCGCTCTAAGTAGTTAATGCTAACCGTGTCGAAGTGACACGCTATGTATTCAGGTCGCCTGATCCGTTACCTTCGGGGTTAATTCTAGACTCTCGTAAGCGAATTCGTGGAATCAATGTCTATTTGCTCGACGACAGAATACGGAAATACTTTTGCTTCGGATAAAAGAAAATTAAAGTTTCAATAAATACTTATGAACGTTTCTTGTTAGATATAAATTACTACCGATCGGTAGTGAACTCTATCATTTGTTGTATAGGTAAATAAAATGAGTAATAAGATTCGTGTATATGTAGTAAATATTTTGCATTTTATTTTATCCATTTTTTTCTAAATGGCATATATTTTATAATGCAAATAATGTTAAAACGAACGAACTAAATAATTAACAATAAAGCGTAATTACTTTGTGCACGGTAAGCAAAGAGTTACATTAGGTTGTCTTTATAGACTGACATTAATTATAACATTTAGTACAAAAATAAATTTAATGTTAGTTCCTTTTATAGTATATATATCCTCAATTTTATATCCTCAATTTCCTTGTCAAGACATCATTCATTTACAAAACATTTGATATCAACGATCAACACGGATTAATTTAATTATTAGAAGGAGTTCAAGGTGCTTCATTCGTAGTAACCTTATTGGATAAAATTTGTAATTATATAGGCAGATAAGCTTAGAGTTGACACGACTACTTTTAACTGTTACATTTCATTATATTGACAAAGAAAATATTTGTTTCGATGTTGTGCTCTTCACCTTTTATATTCTAATTCTCTTGAGGGCTAAAGATGATCTTTGACATCATTTAACGTACTCATTAGCAACTAGCTATGTAATAAGTCGTTGCGTAACGATGGAACGATTTTCTTTACATATGAATGCTTTATGACTTAACGACATAATAAGTTACAGGATGTGTGGAGTAATTTATCTATATAAAGAAAAAATTATTATTTAATTTCCATAACAAATCTCTCTAGATATAGCACTTATCAAACTTTAAATTATCAAGGCATTAAATATAAATGCATAGCTCGTAAAGTACTTAATAAAAACTTTAGTGTTTTTTGAGCAAATTGTAAATTTAATGCATATTTCTTCTGTCATTATAATAAGTGTTTGTCACATTACCTTTTGATATATGTGATAAATATGTATATTTTTTTATAACCTTACCTATACTTAGTAGTATATCTTAGTTTTATAGAGGCAAGTGAATTAACCTAGAAATCCACTTTCGTAGCTACTTTAACGTTATCTTCGACTGTGAAGGCACTTATGTCCTAATACCTAGCAAGCGTTAACAAAATATAAAGAAAATACCAAATTATTGACCAACTGTTGACCTATTAGAAAAACAACTTATTGAGACAGAAATTTTAGGGTTTGATATTTACCGACTGTTTCATTTTGTTTTGTAGTGACATCATCTCTGTACCAAGATAATTATAAATTAGAATCAATTGATAACAATCATCATCTCCGACATAATAAGGTGAAACGAAAGATACCTTAATTATTGGTACTAGCAATAAAAAAAATCAATAATACCGATGCTGATAAAATAAAAGAGCGTAACGAACAAAACACATTCATTGTTCACAATAAACCATTTCATTCGGCAAAAACAAATTATAAATAGGACGATATTTTCACTATAATAAACAAGGAGACGAATCGTTTTAAAGCTGAACTGCGGGCTGTACATTCTTTGACCTAAACCGGCTTAGGCTTTCACGCGAAGTAAAGGGCTTTTTCTTACCTTTCGTTTCAAGCGCGGGCAATTCTATTGAGGGTCGGACGCACAATGTGCAACCTGAATGGACTGGCGGTTAATAAAGAAGAAACAAGAAATACGGTACCATACTCATTGCTAAGTAAATCAACGAAATGCTTTTTCAGTATAAAACTATTGTATTATGATTCTTTAATCATGAAAGGTTTGCCGCAGTTATGAATACATAATTGTGTAGAAGTCATATTCTTGCGTATACTTTACAATATTATTATAATACAATTTGTCATAAAAGACGCTAAAAAAATTTGTCTACATATTAAAATTTTAATATATTAACGATAAAAATAATAACGAAGTTATCTAATCACAAAAATCACAGAACTTTACAGAAAATTTGTTATTTATGCAATTGATACAAATATTACATTCTGTTGGTATTTCTTTATTTGGGAAATTATATATTATTTTGAAAAAAAAAAATTGTATAAGATAAACATTAATATTTTAGTATTTTTTTACCCTTATTATTTCCATTACTACAAAAATATTTCATATAACTGTTCATTAGCCTTAAAATTTTCTAAAAATGGCTTCGTTTGCACACTTTACCTCATAATGTGTGAGTTATATTACACAGTACTTATGTACCCTCAGTAAGGCATTAGTCATAGTCTTCTGTTTGCGTTCTAAGTGTTGAGTGTTGTTGAATATTCATTAAGATGTGAAGTTTTTGTTTAGCAAATAACTCCTGTGCCGCGAGTGCTGTCTTTTGAACTGAAATCATGAAATATTAACGAGTTTCTTTATTCTTTAAAATTGTGAAACATTACGGTAAACATGGTTATTAACAAGACAATAGAAACTTCCCAGGAGGCAAAACTTTTTTTTCAAGTGGCGCCTAGACGTTTAATGTTATTTCAATTTGTAATGAAATAGATTTTACAGACGTTATAATAAAAGTTTTAATCAAATATGGTGACATAAATACTTCTCAAATTTAAATTCTTCTGACATTGTTGTCATCATGGAAAATTATACTTACAGGCAATAAATAAAGTTGTAACCTTACATATTCTTAATGTTTGTTTTAAGATCAAATTTGAAGAGCAATTCCTACTTTTTAGACGAATATTTATGATTAAGAGTGCTATTACCCGACTAAAAGACTTGCTGAACCAAATCAAGTCATTAAAATATTGAACTTCTTCGTAAAGTTATAACTAGCTTTATCTGTCCAAGATAAATAATATAAAGAAAATAATAAACTTCAAATGTCTCCACGTTAACCATCGGTACGAAATTCCGATCGTGTAAAGTTCAATGAACTAGATAGATATATTATTATAACCTTCTACTAAATGCCGTACTGAAACAGATCAAGAGCACGCAATGGACCAATTCGTATGTCTATTTTCTGCTAAACTACATTGTTACAGCAGTTTCACTTATGCTAGCTTTTAGCTGCGACGAATACTATTATAGGCCCAAAATCTTCATCCTAGAGAACATTTACAATTGTGTCGAGTTATTGCAATGTACGTGTAACTGTTTGCAAATAAAATATTTAAGGAACAGCTATGACTACACACACTGCTGTAATGTGTAACAACCGATGTACTTGGTTCGCATAAAAAAATGTTAAATACTTTTATTAATATACATCTATTTATAACATAGTTATCAAAAAAAAAACTAAACACTTCATTCATGCAAAATAAATCATTTATAACGAACATAAGAATTTTATTATAAGCTTTTTCATCGTTTCTCACTTCGTACGAAAGGTTAATAAATTGTCATTGTATAATTTGTATTGGGTATTTGTAAATAAATATCTGCTAAAAACATGCCAACTATGAGGAAATTTATTTGTCGATATTTTTTTATTGTATTGTAATTAGTTACTATCAGATGTCGTGAAATTTATTTTTTATTTTATATAGGTTTTTTACTTAACTACAATATCACCTGGTGTTAAGTGACGATGTGGTTTTAGGTGGTAAGGCGTACAAACCTAGAAACAACCTGTTCATTCTACTCTTGAAGACACCCAAGTTGTATTCGGACTGGAAAACTGACGCCGACAAGTTGTACCATTCCTTTACTGTACGTATTAAGAATAACGAAGCAAAATGCTTCGTCCGGCTGTCTTGGCCTTGGACTCGTTGAATCGACCTAAGTTAAGTTTTGACGATATTTCAATACCCAACAACTGCAGGCGATCGTTGCATTCCAGGATCTCACCTCGGAAAGTAGAAGCTAAAATGAATTCACTCCTATTTGCGGTAAATAGACACGCCAGTGTTTTGAAGATATTGAATTTCATAAGATTGGCATCGCCCCATTCGGAGACTGCCTGTAATGTAAAACTCAAACGTTCCACCATAGCCTCTCTCATACAGTACTTGATCCCGACTGGTGCGGTCGTCTAACAGATACCTCTTTACAACTGTGCTGTCATCTGTGTACCCATAGATACCATGGATCAGTAGATCGTTAATATGCAGCAAGAATACAGTTGCAGAGAGAAAGGAGCCCTGAGGGACACAGGCGTTATTCGTCATCGGTTCAGATTAGCACTCCTCGATGACAACGCGGAGAGATCGGTCACTCAGGAAATCCTTTAACCATCCAATTAGGCCAGGGGATAGCATATAGACAAACAGCACATAGACTGGCAAAAAAGTTTGATAATGAGCTTTTTTAATTCTTTTTAAATGTAAAATGTGCTCAATATCGAATCGAAAAACTTTTATTAATTAGGGACACGATTAAAGTAGATCATTTATTAATGTATTCAAAGTTCTCTGGTAACAAAATGTACATTTGAAAACAAATATTTCAACACCTGCTATTGCAATTGAATACATGGACCAGGCGTAGTTAATCACATCTATAATCATAATACTCGGGCAACAAGATTAAATTAGAATTATTAATGGACCAGTGTCACAACTTGTTTCTTAGTAAAAACTAGGAGTGCAGAAATAACTAGGAGCGTTTTGAAGCTTCACTCACGTCAATACGGCTATCAATCTACCATTAATCTTATAAGGATATATTATGTCAAACGAGTATTAAGATTATAGAGTACAAATGATCGTACATAACTTGCACTAAAATGGCAATCCAACGATATGCCAATTCAATTGCAAAAAAGTGAATTCGTCTTGTAAACATTTAATTGAAAATGTAAATATATGAAAAAATATAAAAGCATTCATTCATGTAAAGTATTGTAAAGTACAAAGAAATGAATAAAAAAAGTGTAGTTTGCGTTACAAATTAATTACTATAAAAATTTGTTTTAATTAGGCAACTCATTTGTAGTAAATTCTTAAATCCCGTTGAGCGTTTAATAGTCTTATAATAAACTGAATAAATTATTTGGTATTTACGGTAGAATTCTTTTTTTTCATATGCGGTACGGAACCTGAAAGAGCATTGGAGTACTAATTGGAATGCTATAATTATTTGTCTTGATTTTCAGTAGATAATCTATTACCTTTTCTGCTTTCTTACGAATGGTCGCGCACGATCAATCTAAAATGATTAGACACGGACGCCCAGTTCCTGTGCATCAGTCGTGATCCGGACACATTCGGCGAAAGTTATAGCTCCAGCATACATGTCGAATTACATCGATGCACATAAATCACATGAATGTCAATAATGATAACGTCCTCGATATATGTGCCAATTCAAAGAATTGACAAGTTTTATTTATGTAATTATATCATGCAGTAATAAAATTGCGTTTTTATTAAAGTACCATTCGTTGACAAAACTTTTAACTGGATATTAACTAATCAGGACAATTTCTGCATTGAGTATGATCAGTTGTATAATTAGTACATCGGAGAGCTGGTCTGTCGTTAGATGGTGGTTTTCGTGCATATGTTATAATTTGACGGTTAATACGGTTCCCTATTGAGTGTTTACTAACTGTATATGTGTATGTTAATTTACAGGCTGCGCGTGTTTCCTCTAGAAAATAAATTATTGTTTAAACATGAATTAAACTAGAATAATTTAATTAAAAGTTAATAATAGTAATGTAGAATTTTGAAATTAGAAATTTATTATTTTACTTGACGATCATTTTTATTACATAATCACATAGTTATTAAAATAATTATTGACATAATACTGATGGATACTGCGATGGTAAAATATGTTATGTAGTACTATTAGTACAATAAAAGAATATTAAATAATTGTTATAACAGTGCAAATAAGACTACTAACAATATTAACTAATAAAACTCTTAAAATAAACTAAGTATGTTATTTTTACCTTGTCTATGTCTATTGCTTTTGAGTTTCACATTGTATTACTTTTATTTTGTTAACAAATTTTAATAATGGATTTTTACGCGAATTCGAACGCAAAATACGCAATTAATAGTCAGTCCATTATTTAAGTACAACTAATATTTAAATTTCGACTTTGGTCGAAATTATTAACTTTCAATTTTTATACATTAAGTAAGCGAATAGTTTGGGAAATAAGGCACAAGGCTTCTTAAGGTAATCAAAGTACGTGCATGTTGTTTAAGTGTAAGTAGACTAACAACATGCCCATGTTAAGGCTTTGCCGCAGTTTTATTTCGCAGACATCCGCATCGCATAATATCATTATGATTAAATTTATGAATCATGTAATGGAATGTTAATTTAACTTGACCTTCAGACTTTAGCATTAAAAGTAAAGACAAATACGAAGCTTAAAAAATTATCGAAACTTGTTATAATTTAGAAACGTTAAATAAATTATACATAAATTTTCCAATTAAAAACATGTGCAGAATAAAATTTTTAGTAATGTAAAAAAGTTAACATACCTTACACGGGATAAATACTAAGTTTATACAAAATTATTTCAAAGAAAACCAGTTAATCAATTTTCACACAATATAAAATCACTTCAATAAATTTTATGTAATTTCACTGATTAAAACAAAACGTTTTTCTTATTGCAAGACAGACGGCCTTGCAATACGTCCGCTTCAAAACGAAGATCATACTGTACTAAGTTATTTTGTCGGCATCGTGGTTGAAACGGTCTGGGCGGATACAAAATTTTACGTCAATAAACGAATATTCATCCATTACGGTGTCCATTTCTTTTTTTATAGCCGAAAATACCAATAATGTAGTCAGTTAACCAGCAATGTAAAGTAAAATATTACTTCTATCGCATGTTTACAAATAAAATAAGAATTGCCGCTTGAGATACGTCGTCAGGCGGCATTTCTCGCACGTGAACAAATTCGATTCTAGAATGAGATTAAAATAGGTACCCAGGTGAAATTGTGGAAGCGGATATGTATCCCCATGGCTACATCCAACGTTGGTTGTGGGAAATAATTTTCAATCTTATATTTACAAAAAGATACGGAATACTCACAGACGTTGTACGTTGTCAGCCTTTAGTACGATATGATTTATGTAAATGGTTTCTTTTATAAAATAATAGGGTATCTTAATTGACACATACATAAAACGATATAAAAAAGAGATTATTAAAAGATAATAGTATTGGTAATACCTTTTTAAAGCAATTTTTGAAGTCATAAAAATTAAAATTGTTATTTTTTTTAAATACATAACATAGATATATATTTAAATTGAGGAATTGCTTGTACTGATCTAACTGAATTTAACGCATTGAATTTTGATACACATTGGTTAAGACATGAATATGGGTGTATTTAGCACCTATCGTCATTAAGTTCATGAGAAAAAAGCAGTTCAAACAAAATTTAACTTTACACACATATATATCTATATATATAAATGACAAGAGTATATATGACGATAATATTGTTTATAAACTTTACATTGTAATAGAAATAATCTTTTTAATATAAATCTTAAAATACTATCCATTTTTATAAATTTTTAGTAATCATAAATATTATCTAAAAGTGTTTTATGAATAAACAAAATTAATTATAACATGACAGATATTACTTAAATTCACATATCCAGTGAAAGGCCAGAGTAGAGTTATCAATTTAATAACTTTAACATAATATTTTCAATGGATATGGAGTATTCCATACTCCACAATTTTTAAGTCAATTTTTTTATTTGTTACATCATTAAGTCATCGACAAGGCAAACCCCTTAACCACTGTGTCCAAATGTTGAGTTATCAATAATTTCTCTTGTCCCCCTTTAATTTAACATAACTAAATTTAAAAAAAAAATGCATTACGCAAATTAAAATAACGCGTTTCAAGTTGACTTTGTATGTAAAATTCTTGCATATTTATAACTTCTAATATTTTTCTTAAGAAAAATAGAACCTTTCATACGTTCTATTTTTGTTAGAGTGAAGTAAAGGTTCTATTGTATTTACTAGCCGAGTGCGCGGGTCACTTCCTGGGGACAAAGGGGAAATGACCGGGAATCGGATTACCTTTAGATTTTTCATCCGTTTCAACCAACTTACAAATAGGCAGTTGTTTTCTGCCAAATATCACCCACAGCTCTTTCATAAGCTGAAATATTAAGAAACTATTGAATTTATATTTTTGACTTATTCTTCTTCTTGGACCTCGCATCAAATCCTGATCAAAGTTGGTAAAACTGTTTTAGGGGAGAGACCTTCTTACTACTTAACGAAAGTTTCAAGTATTAACTAAATCTCTCAGAATATATAGTATATTAGCAATAACGGTCGTTGAACTTGAATTCATCGGTGTGAGTTCTTAGCCTTTATACTATTTCAGGCATGTAACAAAAAACTCGTAACATTAATTTAAAAAAATTAAGTTTTTGGAATCTTCTGCAGAGATAACGAGTTTTAACTTAAAGCCACCTACGCTGAATCTCGAAAAGGTACCTAAAATTGTAAACATCAGGTTAATGGTAGAAGTCTAAGAAGTTTTTGTAACATTTTTTTATTAAAAAATTTATTTACAGGTCAATAACAAGCTTGAGAACAGATAGAACTGGTATAAAATCATCAGGATTGAGGTAACGAATCAAAAGTTATTACCTTTATATTAATTTCCGTAATAAGAGTAAATAACCGTTTCTGATGGTCGAAAGTTAAGTGAGGTAAAATGTATTAGATATTAGTATTGATATTTTTGCTCGTTAGAACAAAGAATAACAAGATTACTTTATTAAAATGTAATTATTATTAATAGTAATACTACTTACAGTAATGGTTCTGTTCAGCTTGTTTTTGCCTTTACTACTTTTAATTTAATTAAAAAAGTCACATTAAAAATTTTTCATTTATGGGTATCAACTATGTAAAATAATAAATGTTCGAAGTGTAATGATTTTGACAATAGTTAATTTAATGAATAAATTAATAAAATAACATTTAATGTATAATTCGATTGATTTGACATTTTTTTGAAGTACGGATCCGTTTTCGGCAGAAAGAAGTCGATGTTACGTTTATCGATCCGAAGGTTTGGGGTTCATTTGAGAGAGTATTGTTAATCGACTAATAAGTGAACAGAAAGATAGGGAAGAAGTGCGGAGAGTGAATAATAAAATTTAGATTGTAAATAAATGAGGTTAGACTATGTATGTATAACATTGGTTTCCGCCGAAGAAGGCAGGAGAAGGCGGGTGGGCAACCACCCTCCCCATCTCCCAGGGGATGAGCAGTGGGCGACTGGCGCGGGGCGCCCTCGCCCGCATTGCACTGCTCTTCCACCAGCCGACCGAGGATGACCGGGCACTCACGGTCATTCTCCAGCCCCTCCTTGCAAAGGGAGGGGCACGTGAGCGGCCTGCCGCTTCATGTGGCGGACAGATGCCGGTGGGGAACTGGCCGTTCAGGCTTGCTGATTCCCAGTTCCCTGCCACCTAATGGCGTAGAGGGAGTGCCGCTGGGTTGTTTAGTGGGTATATCGGTCTACCGGGTTTCCTATACCGGTTTATCGGGAGTCCCACATACCTCTCCTGTCCCCCGGCGGGAGGGGATGCCTAATGCATATTTCCCAGCGATAACAAAAAAAAAATGTATAACATTGGTTGAACTATTATACCACTTGAACGTACTGCTTGGATGGTTTAATTTCAACACAATATATTGGATTTATATTACTTGGGTGGATTGATTTCATCACATCAGTACATCAAATAAGTTAAACTTTTTCTTAAATACTGACATTAGATAATTTCCAAAATTACGCCACTCATGCGTGGCGTTTACGGAATTATGGAGAGGCCATTGTCCAGTTATGAATCGGTTACTGACTAAAAACTATGACGATTGGATATATTCTACAACCATTTGTGGTGATAACGGAGACAGTCTGATATACTATACCTCTACAATAATTATATAAGTTGTATATTTAGTGCGCTACCATGAAACTAGGCCACTTCGATGGAGTTAAAGTCAAGTTTTGGTAATTAAAATAAAATAATCATGCATTCTATTTAAAAACTATTTAAAAAATATAATGAATATTTATTGCCTATTTTAGTCTATGTTCTACCAACTATGCGAGCCTAAAAATTCATTCATAATATAATACCTTGTTTCTTACGTTAATACACATTTTACCAGTTTAGGGATTTTGTATTAATGTGTTATGATGGTTAATGTTGAGAGAACAATTCTGAAATTAAACCTTAGCATGTTATAGATCTAAATGTTTTTATTTCAAATGAGCTTATAATAAAAATGAACGTTACTGTCAAATTTAGTTGGAAACATCTGCTCTAAATTTATTTAGACACACCTGTTATGCGCTCGAGTAAGCACGTACATTATATATATGTAACATAGGCACAGGAATAGATAACAGCTTTTTTTCATAAAATCATTATAACCTAGTTTTTAGACAATATTTATAGTGGAATTGGTTATACAAAATATAGTTCTTCTCAAAGTTCATTGCGAACCGATGAAATAAACAAATAACGATAAAAAGTGATACGTTCACTGCCTCAAAACGTAGTTTATATAGAAATTTTAAGTTTGCGTTTAAGATGCATTATCGACGGAGTAGTGTCAAAATATAATAATTGAAATCTTGGCGATTTTTTGAATACTGCATAGTTATATTTAAATAAGGTCCGGAACATTAATATTCCGAACATTATTATTATTACACAGAAATTATTTTAACCGTCCCGGAAAACTTAGTATTTTTTTTAAATATTAATGACTATTTTATGATTGAACACTGATTTAAATTTTATAAAATGATGGAATTACATAAAATTAAAACTAATAAAAAACGGTTATTGACTTTCAACATTGAAGTACGTACCTAATTCATTACGCTTTCTTAAAAAAATATCTAAAATATTTAGTCTTTAAATTCATATATCTTAACGTAATTTAAATACGGAGACATTGTATTTACATATTGCAATGAAAGACTGAGCGCAGTCTTAAAGACGTCCGGCCCTAAAAATATAGCAATGTATGTATGGTAACAAATGGATGGTCTCGGAGGCGTATTAAGTCAGCAACTTTTTGGTTTACTGCGGTCATGAGAATGATCACGCAACGCTCCAAGCAAATCACAGCTCGTCGATATGACGAATAGAACTAACCAACAGGTCATTAACCTTCCAAGGTTAAGATGTTCAATGTACTAATAAATATTGTATCATATCTGTGCACTAAGTACTTATAATACGTGCATTATATTCAAATACATTATTCGTAATGGTTGCAGGAATGTTATTTGTTTTGGTATAGTGAATTCAGAAATATAAATTCTATATGGATTCAAAAACGTCATATTTGTTTTCCTTGAGGCGACAAGTCTAAAAAGAGGATACGATTGCATATACTACCGCTGTCTCGATGGCGTCGGTTCAGTCTAAGTTAATGCGTTTCATTTTTATGAGATGCAGAAATAAATGAGCCAGTCATCTCTGAGAAACTTATTTTTATTACCAAAATCTTTTTATCTTGTTTTTATACGTATAATTTTTATCGATCTAAGGATGATGACTTATTCATAGAAATTTTTAATTTGTACTATGTTTCTGGTATTTGAATATTATGGCCTAAATATATTATAACATAAATACTGTTTTACCTACCGAGAATGCGTTCATGATATCATCGCAGGAATAACTAATAAGCTGTTACCTTGACGATACACAATGTGACAACTTGGCAAGTTGTTAGCTTCCATGTTATCTCCTTATTCATTGAAAGAAAAAAAAGATTCTTATAACTTGCGGAAAAATTTTAGAGGCAGCAGAAATAAATTTCATACGTCATGAGACAAAAAATTCTTAAAAACCCAAGTATATTGTGTATCTTTAAAAAATTACATATATGTATGCCTACATATATACATATATACTTTTCACATAATTATATCTGTATAAGTATAAATATATATTGTACAATTAATAAAGCTCGTTTGTACTTTTTTCTATTTAATGCAATAATTAAAATATACTATTGTAGGAAATACAATCTCTTTGTTTCTTTACGATTTCTTATTATTTAATCGAAAAAAGATATTTTTAAGTCTTCGCTTTACATTAAAACATTTTTAGAACGATGTATTGTATACTATAGTTTTTTTTCTACATGCTTAAAAATATAGTGAATACAAAACTGCTCTAGAATAAATCCCCAGTAACACGTCGCGAAGACGTTAAAACATCCATTTGTGCAATGCAAACCTATTCACGGGTGATATAACCATAATCATTAAAAATGTACGCATACAAAGTATGCGTTTTAAGTTTTTATAACTGTTTCAGTACAACTCAGCTCAATTGTTAAATAAAAATTTAGTGTAGTTCAATCCTTCCAATTGTTAAGAAATTACACGAAATAAAAAAATGTCTAAAAGTGTAAGATCACTTTTATATAAATTTGAATAAACAAAGCAAATACTTTTTACCATCATTCAGCATTGTGGCAACAATTCAGGTTTTGAAAACCCCATCATTACGAAGCACTTGACATTTTTTTATTTCTTCAAATATTCCCGCTTTCGAAATGTAATTTGTATTTTTATGGGTCAAGCTACACTAAACTTGTTTCGTTGCATTTATCTTTCAATGGCAAAAGGCGTTTTATACCGTGGTGATATTAAGGAGCCCTGTAATTAGTGTAAAATCCTTCAAAAGGATTCACAGCAACTTATAACGATAATAGGGCGCTGGGTAAAAACGTATTAGAGTAGTACCCTCTCCTGTATAGTGTAAGGGTACCTTGACACTGGCCAACTAACGACAGCTACTTAATTATTAAGGCTCAAAAGCATGCTTATGCTCTTTTAGAACTTAAATCACTAATTGTACTTCAAATTTTGCAATAGAAAGGTACTTTTGACTTTATACACTAACATGTTTAATTACCATTTAAAGTTTTGTGTAAATATATATAAGACAGTTTTAGTTGAGTATTGCAGGTTTGTTTTGCAATGGCGTTAATATAATTTCTTATTAAATGTAACGGAAAAACAAAAACTCCTAATAGATAGCATATACTTCCCTAACCAATAATATACTATCTTATACAGCGACGAGCCTAGATCGAACTTTAAACTTATTGGTTCTTTTGTGGCTATAGATAAAACTCACGACTTACACAAAATAACCTCTAAATGTACTGATAAATGCTCTGTATATTTAGTTTATTAGTCCTAAAAATCTTAATTTGTGTCTTATTTCCAAGTCTATTTAAATTTTATACGTGATACAAAATCATTATTACACCAAGCCGTACGAGTTACAAATAAGTAACGATAAGGAAATCCCTGATGAAATAAATTGCATATATTAAAGTGTGATCTTTGAAGGAAAATATTGTTCAAAAGACTAGCCAAGTATCTTATCTGTTCGCCCAATATACAGAATTATCTGTTTCTCTATTTAATACTAAAGTTAGTTTTATGACGGTTTATAGCAAAACTGTCAAATAAAAATGATTAGTTACATCATTTTTTCTTTATAAGAACTTCTCATATGTAACCTATGATAGATTTAGCACTTTTTTTTGTACAGAGTATTTGGTGCGAAAATGACATGACTTATTTAATTATTTGTTTATTTTATTTATTTCAGTTTTAATGCACAAAATCTTATACATGAGGCCGACTTAATGGCCAATGGCATATTCTGCCGGTCTACTATAGCAAAAATGAATATAAGAATGCATGAAAGTATGTAAAAAAAAAATTTAGAGAACAATGAATGTATCATAATATTTACTATCAAAAACGCGTGTTGGTTCGGCTACTTAGTGTTATACATAAAATTTCAAAATAAAGTAATTCTTAAATGTACTAACGCCTTTAGTAATACTACAAAATTCCAAATGATATCTAGGAAGTAAATTAAACATAAACAAATTGGGATTTGTAATGAATTGTTGTCTGATAAACATCAAAGATTAAAAAATCACAGATGATTAAATAATAAGTCGAACAAATTAGTTAATTATCGCGACTGGTTCACAGTTAAGATTCGCTCTGTCGAAAGCGCGAGAGCCGTAGCGCCGGTGAACTCAAAATAGTCACTTTACTCTGTCGTAAAAGTTCCAGTAACTTAAACGGAACAACCCACTTGTGTAAACATGAAACAGTAGTTCTCGGCGATCATGAATCTAGCTTTATTACTATCATAGTAATATTGTTCCTAGATTAAGTCGCTGCCAATGGTGTTGAAGATAATCCATTTTATGATCGGAGAACATTCACGGCGCTACATCGATGATGATGATGCTTAAGCACGTTCATAAAGTACATGAAATATATACAAGAAACGTATAACGATGAACAGAGAAAAAACTTAATATGGACTATAACAACAAATCAATGGCACGTTAAAATAGTAAGGCATTAAAAAAAAACACCTTTTTTTGAAGTGACGCGTGACTCAAAAGCACGTGTTAAAAAACTATCTTGAAACTATAAACGCTTCGAACTAATGGATGTGTAAGTAACCTCAGGTGTGGGGAAGACAACCTCGGCTGACGGCAAAGTTCAGTGCTCCTTCATTCTATGCTCTCGTACTTCCATGTTGCGAGGTAAAACCCACTTTATTTCTTAGCGTTTGAATAAGTTTTAAAATAAAGAAACAACTCTATTCATTGCGTTCTAGCTAACTTCTTAATATCATGGATGAAAATGGGATTACAGCCAGTTTATAATATTTTTAAAAAGGTAAATTATGTGCCGATATCAGTTGAAAATATTTGAATTAAAAGAAATATTGTTTTAATTTTTTTTTTTAATTTAATTGGTGTCACAGTAAATGGAGTTATGTTTCGAAACAAATTACGCATGTTATTTCGTCAAGACTTCAATAATGTTGCTGTAACCATATATTTGACTTTGCAATTTTTTGACTACTGCAAATATGGACAAAATTATACTTTACGGCGTAAGTGTAGGTAAGAATATATAAGGCGTTCAATGGTCCTAGTGAATACCTTCATTCATTCAGCTTTAATGTAATGGACTTGTTACTTAAAGTAAAATTTCATATACGAAATGTTATTTTAGGATTATATCCCCTTAAGACTTGAACATGATAAAATATTTAGCCATTCCGATAATGTTATGTACAATATTGTATATAAGGTTAAAGAGGTGTTATTCTTAGTTTGATGGAAAAAAAAGAAAGTCACAATAATTATACTAATTATAAAGATTTGTTTTATGGTAAAATCTATACAGTAAAGTATTTATCAGTGGAAAAAGTCAACTTTAAAACATTACATTAATTAAAATCGTAGAACTTTAGTTCATAAACTCTCTCGATAATTGTTTTAACTTCGGGTCCGTAATTAAAAAATGTCATATTAAGGATAAATTCTCTTGGTATTTCTAAGCGTGAGTTTTTGACACCGGAGGTTTCACAGTGATTGTTTATTATTTACGGAATATTCTCGGTTACCTTCCCCGAGGCAGTGGTTTACGACCTAGTCAATAAGCCGCGACTGTGTCAAATTAGCGCATTAGTTATAGCGCTGCATTGTAAGTTAGGCGTACAAGCAACCACCAATTTTGTTCACTAGTAATTTTATCATTTAATTCGTCTGGATTTTTTTTCTTTTACCATTTATGTATATAATATACAAGATGTGAAGTTATCATTTCTACGTTTTCATAAGTTGCATAAATCAACACTCGGTGTTCGTTTTGTTGTTTCTAACAAAGCACATAGAAGAGTGAACGAATTAATTCGAGTTGAAAGAAGTCATGCAAACCAGTGCTAATTAAAATATATTTCTTCTTATTTTTGTTATTACTGCAGAATTTTTCAAATATATTAATTTCATTAGTTAGTGTTTTTTAATCAAACGAAGCGATGAGACATCATCTGATGGCAAGCGAAACGCTTGTTCATAACAACGAGATTATCTAGTTCAGGTGTTAGTCAACAACATATCAGCATTCGTCGCCATGATACGTGTGGTGACGTCTCACCACCCCGTAACTTTACTAGTTACATCGGCTTTTAAAATAAAACACAATTATATTTAAATATTGATTGGTCAGTTTTTTTTCTTTTAATCAGTTATTGGCTAACGCTTGACTGGCAACATCAAAAGATATCAAGAAACAATTAGGCTGAAGAAGTTTAATATAACGTGGTCGCCCAGACTATTCTGGTTTTTAAATGCATGACTGCGGGAACTCAACAACGCTGTTATGGCGGTAGGATAACATTGTGCGTGGTATATAACCAAGCGTGTTCTATTAAATCATACCACCTTCCAGACTTTAGCACTCGTGTGGCTTCAAAATGTTTGATTTTGCACTGCACTAAGGGAGCAGTTGTAAATAGACCAACCACCAAAAAAAACTTATCCACAGTTGAAGTTGGTATAACAGTGATTATATTTTGCATTTTCTTACTTGATTCATTGATAGATTGGTCAAATGGGGTCTCCATGAAGCGATGTTACGAGTAGTTCGTTTATCATCGCTATTCATTTTAGTATGCAGTATTTAAATTAAGGCAAATAATTTCCAAGAGTTTCGAAGACTTATTATGTCCTCACTTGATATTTAGTGCGCAATATTACCAGATATCCCGCTAACGGAGGCGGATGTCTTCAGGACATTACCCTGCCTTATCTGCACTGTTCTGTTAATTTGTTATGTTTATCATTTCCTTCGCTGTCTAGGTAAATGGCCGGCAGGATGACATATCGTAAGTAAACATTATCGGAGAGAGAATGATGTCAGTACCCGCAGCGGTGTTTGAACTGCGAGATAATTTAATAAATTATTAACTACCTTATAAGTGTATCAAATGACGTTGCATTCGTTTTTACTTGACAATATTAGGTCATAAATATAAATAATTTCCTCTTATTGCCTAAATACGGATAAAGGCAAAATGAAAACTATACAAATATTTTTACTGTTCTTCCATATGGCTATAAAAAGTATACAATTTATTTAATTATGCGAATGAGTATCTCAAAATGAACAAATATATGTTATACCTATATGGTAATTTCACGGATGCTTGAATAACTTTCGGGAAATCTTATTTAATTTAGCATTGCCATATTATGCAACTGTTAACGTCTCTTGTTTTTTTTTGTCACACTGCAATGTTCATGTAATGAGATGAATAAAAAAAATATACTTTATATTCAATTACGCTCATTTTTTTTTTTTCAGTCGCTTTTCAATGGTCAATTTATTTTAATGCCGGTTCCAAAAATATAGATTCTCCTGCCAAAGAAAAACCGCAAGAGAAACTCAGAGGCCTCCTTTTAATTATTAACCTAATTACACTTTTCCTTTACTTGGATTGGAGCTAATCATGTGTCTATGGATTTTTGTTATTAATAGATTACTTAGAGATCCCAATTATTTGTATTAAAATTTTTGTCTTCGTCTAGATACATTTGTTCTCGCAGAATTAATCGCCGAAGCGTAGACAGAATTTTAATTAACTCACATGTACCGGCCCGCGCTCTTAATTAATTCATAGAGCTCGTTCATACATGAAATCGATTTATCTAGACGATATTGTTAATCTAAAAATATAAATTGTTTAGTTTGCGTGCGATACTTTTGTATCACCAGCAACGGATTCGGAACTTTAATTTATATTTTTTTAATTTTTATTAATCTTCAAATTTGCGAGTTATCTAGGCCGCAAAGACTGTCTAGAGAGAGTATTAAAAATGTACTCCGCCACGCGTTATTGCAACTGATTAGTGGATTTTTAAAGTATTGTTTTCTTTTTAAACTGCCACTGAAATGGTCTCCTTCGTAGTTGACAGTGTAAAAATTACCTTTAGAAAGCTGAAACATCGTTGAACACATGAACAAATGGGAGGATTTGTAGCAGGATTCTGATATAATTAAGGAATAATGAAGTTATTGCCGTAATATAAAGACAAGAGTTTTTTGAGCTTTTGTTCTATTTACTAAAATAGACAGTGAAAGCAAATTGTTGTATTTATATTTAACATATTAAGGATAGGAAATGGAAGGCCACCTTTCTAAAGCAAAATAATACATGTAAATATTTAAAAATTGCTGGCTTAGCTGCAGCGAAAGTAAGATTTTTCAAATTTTTAATTAATATCATGACAATGAAATATTTCTTCGTTTATGTTAGATAAAATATGATAAAATGTTAGTATACCCAGTAGGTATACTAGAAAAATTGGCGGCAAACTATGCGATGGGACTAACCAAGTGGCAAAATATCAAACCCTTAATACAGAAATGTAACGTTCAGTAAAATTATAAGATAGTTTTGCAATTATTGTATTAAGCTGCTAAAACTGAGTTACAAAATCAATAAATATTTATTGTGAAACTGATGATGCAAGCATATAAGAACTCCGTGTGTAGTGGAAAATAAGAACAAAATGTACATAATAAACTATCATCCGATTCCTAAAACTGGTTTCAAGTCGGCGGATGCGGCAAGTCGATAGACGTAATATGCGAAGATACACTTTTTTGTTTGTACAACACAATAAAAAGTATTAATGATGCTGTGGACCTAATTAAAGAGCTACAGGTAAAAATCACGTATTTTTTTTGTGAACTGTTAAATAACATGCATTTGAAGAGCTGATCATGGCATTGTTTTCGTCAATGAAAACATTGGTGGAAACGAACTTTGCTTACCTACAGCAAACAGAAATTAGTGTACCGGCGCAAACGGGGCAATAAAAATAAACTTCCCTCGTTTTTGGTCCTGTCGCGGTACGCAGAATAATCTTATTGATATTTGTATGAGAAATTTTGTTTTAGTTTTCGGTATATTTTGTCTATTTATCACAAGTTTCACTTCACTTAACGTCGCAGTTTGCGACGAAGAGAATAACTTTTTTATTATTGCCGTGCGCTCGGAGAACACGTAAGCGTTAACTGCCCGTTGTTGTCCGACTGATGTTCGGCGCCCGGGTTCCGCTTGAAGCGCCTTCGACCGTGCAATGTCAGTTTGCGAAGCCGGTGTTCGTGCCAAAGGTAGACGCAGAGCTTCTGGACTGTTTTATAACGTAATGGCATGTCCTTTTTTGCACGCGGTTCCAGCCATTCATTTGCAATGATTTTTCCTAATCGTACGTTCTGAATTTTCAGTTTTAATATTTTTAGCATTACAAGATCTATTTAATATTTTTGATCTGGAAATTCAAAATTGAGAATTATAGAGATGAACGAAGTCCTAAAATATTAAACAGAAGACAGGAATTTTAATGAATATTTCTAGATATTAAAAAAGTGATTCAGTAAACAGTTGCCAATGATTTTTTTGTTAAAAATAATTGATGTATTACATTTACTGACTTATTGAGACGTATGCCGAGATGGTTACCATATTATTATTAGTTAAAACGCGCCAAAAAAACGGGTGTTTATTTATCTCGCGTATTTGTGAACAGGTATATATATCGTATCACGGTTCCGGAAGAGCCAAACCGATTTTGATTTAATTAAGACCTTTCAACCTTTTGAAGAATAGCAGCACTTTCCAAGTTTCTAAGAGGGCTATTAGATTCTTGTTTTATTTTAAATTATTTTATTTATATTGATATAGGTAAATCAAATCATTTTAGATTTTAATATTACAACAGTAGTTATTACCGGCTGGTTATTGTACTGTTCTTTGTGTCACGGAATATATTAAAAAAAACATTTAACATGTGTCGCTATTTGCGTATAGACGCCGTTGCGTGTGGTGCATGCACTTTTCTTAACTTGCACGTGTGCACATCCGATACACATCATTTATTAGAACGTCAGTGCATTAAGAAAAAAGATGATGGATATTACTGCTGCATATTTACGCGTGTGTTCTTACACATTTTTACCTTAGAATTGTGTTATTGAAAATTACAGTTAATTAAAAACGCCATCATTCATTTATAATCATGAAGCTTTATAAACAGTTTTTTGAAGTATAACAAACATTGTAAGTTTGGAAATGTTAGTTTCTGAATTTAATCAATTTCTTTTTTGTTTCCTCGGTCATAAATTACTTAACCATTTTTTCAAATAATAATTCACTATACAATCAACTAAAACATATATTTTAAGACAGCAAATATAAAAGCAAAATAAAAAAAATGTACCAATGACATGTGCAAATTAATTATTTTCTTACTATTAGTAGGAGTGAAGACTTATTTTGTTCAAAATATATCTTCAATCAGTGCATATCAAAAATTATAAGTTATATATCGATATTTCAACAATGCTGCGTTCAGGCATATAAGTAATTAAAAAATTTGTAAAATTCAATTATTTCTGACATGTAATATCCATAATATCATACCTAAATTGAACTGTTTTGTATTTTTCTTTATGGTTTTATTTAATTCTGTAAAATGCCAAACGTCGCAATGTATAAAGAGCATAGAGATAAAAAAATTCGCATAACTGTAGTTATCCTTATTGAATACTATCTAACATAGTTGATAGATAAGTTATCCTACTACTGTTATTTATATGTCTCGAAATCGCTTTCGGATTTAGGCTATAGTTATAGGTACAACTTATGACCCATTTATAGTTTATAACAAACACTTTCTGTTATATTTAAGTATAGTATTTCTCGTTTTAAAGTATAATCTAATTCCGATGTTTGTTATAATGTTTCGACTTCAGAATTGCGTGGCTAGTATGTAACTCCTTTTATTTTATACTCTATATTTTGTCTCGGAAATAGGCTAAACACTTTAATTGCCGTGAAAACCTTGACTTTAATCCATTGGCTAACTTTTCACAGCTTCCAAGTGTTTTCATAAAAAATTAAATTCTATAAAAAATACTAAATTGTCTGATTTGATTTTATATCTTGTTCATTGAAAGAGTAATTCAATTCTTCAAATTTTGTCACATAAATATTTAAAAACAATCAACCTCTAGGGACAAAGAAAATATTTAATTTAGGAATTTTATTTGGAACTTGGTGTAATCTTAATATTTTTTAGAGGTATATCTCAAAGTTCGTCCGATACATTTAAAATAAATTTAACTGTGATGTTGGAAAAATTAGAAGTAACATAATGTACAAGCTTTGTTTATTTTCATATCATCATTCATTATCATTACGTTTACATAATTTATTATTTTGTTGATCGAAGTTAATTAGAGGATAAGGAAAGCCTAAAATTATGTTCAATAATAAAGATCGATATAATTACTTTTTGTATGCCATTTAAAATAGATATTCTTCTTTATTTACTTTTAAGGAATCACAAATAATTTATAACCTTTATGAAAAATACTTTATTGGGAACAAAGTAAAAGTAATCGATAGTCCAATGGAATCTAATCCCCGCTTGTGATACCCGTAGCCATGTTCTGAAAGCAATGAAAAGGAAATCTCTAATGGATATGCTGTTATTCAGCATTCCCCGATGACGGATGACAGTAAGTTAGTGCCAACCTTTCTTTATTTGTTATTTTAAGACTAAATAGATTTGTTATAACATGATTTACTAATATTAACGTGTATTTCAATTAAGTAATATAAGTATAAACATTTCTTTACGACACAATAACATAACAATATATGTTTGATATATTTGCTGTCCATTTTTGATATCGTATTTTTTTAATTGTACCCCTGAAGGAGCTTCAGTTAATGCTGGATTTTGATTTCAAGTTCGTGTCTGTTCATTACATAGTCCAAAAGCTATGCGATGGATTGTCGATGGTAAAATATACTGCTACAACTATTTATACCAGTAACGCACATGTATTAGTAGTATGATGAGACAATCATAAATATGGGGATACATATTTTACAATTCCGTATTTTTAACATAAAACAATTTATTTTAAGACATCGGCTATATTGAATTAAAATATTATTAACATTGAAAATAAGTAGAATGACTTGCGATTAAACACTAAATTTTTAAGTTTCATGTATTATAATAATTATAAAAAAAAAAGAAAAAAATACTCCCAATAAACATATACAGACAAAAATAGCTATGGTACGCTTCTGGTTGTTGGAAACTTTGTGAATGCTGTTAAGGCTAATGCATAATGACAGCATCAGCGCGAGAGCGACTTAAAATTAGTTCACAATTTATTTATATGTATTTCAAAGCTGCGTCAGAATAAAAATTCATTTAATGTTTCATGTGATGTAAGAACTACGTAATGTTATTATTTTTTAAGAACGTTTCTTATTCAAAAGTAGTGTTATAAAATCTTTTTTGTTTCTTTGCGAGCAGAAACTTCTCAAAGAATTTAATGTCAGTGTGCTCGTTAAATACTCGGTGTCTCTCAAAGGACAATAGGCTATAGTTTGAGCTAAGAATGGCGAACAAAAACGCGGATGCCAAGCGGAAGATGCGTCAAGCATAAATAGATAATTATGTATTCACCTAGTGGGCAATTAAGGCTCGTCAACCAGTTATTGTAAAAGTTATTTAAGTTGTGTATGTATTCTCACGTACGCAAACTCGTTTGAGATAACTCTCTATCGTGTTTCAATATAGGTTCGAGTGCAGGTCACATTCCTTGCTGTTTGTTGTAAAAGAGAAACATTCATATTATAAGAGAATGATAATTCAGGAACAGCCTTAATAAAGAAATTTCAATAAATTGGCTAATGTTCTGATAGCCATCAATATGTGAATTTTGAAATAATCAGCTGGGTTAAAAATTTATTTTCATTAGTTACTGCTATTGTAATTGCTTATTTACTGTTATTTTTATTTATATTTATTAAATATATTATTTATTTACTTTTGGAGTCCACATAATGTTTGATTATAAGTAATATATAGTGCTTGGTCATAACGGTTTTATTTGTGTTTGTCTAATAACAATAAGAGTTAAATGAGATTTCATTAAAGGAGGAAATGTTATTCAAACGGCGTCTTTATCTAATATTTATATAATAATTGATGAATTGGCATACATTCTATGTATTATCATGCTAATTTAATTAATAGTAGTAGTTTCAATATAACATTCAATTCATAAAACCTTAAAAAAATTCATTCACAATCACAACTTTTTTTATGCGATATTATCAATGCAAATTTATTCCAGTTGCGTAATTATATCCATTTTAGCAGTATAAATACATGAATGTAATATTAGGTTATTAATTTTGAAAGCATCCATTTATAAATTAATTTACTTTAATTGTACATTAAGTTTTATTAATGTAATAAAAAATAGAGAAGTAGTATATTCTAATCAATATTCTTGATAAAATCTGGACTTCGTCTGACCTAAATTAGAAGTAGGAGCTATTAATACAAAACTATTAGCTATTCCTGATACAATAATTACCTAGCTATCGGAAACAGGAGTTAATAGGTTTATAATTAATAGCCCTTCTACAGTCCATTACACCGAATTTAGCTTACACATTATATGTAGCTTTACGTATTAAGAAGTTAGAAATGAAGTTTGTTTTAATATTATACATTTAATAAAAAATTGGATATTTACATATCAGTGAAGAATTATACATTGTTAATGTTGATATTTCATGGAATAGACATACGTAGAGTAACTTATATAAACGTTACTCATTACGTATAGTTATAATGACCTACTTAATTACGTGACAATTTTTAAAATTATTTTACATGCGTTTAAAGTTATTGACCCTGTTACTAAGAAACGATTGCTTTATCATGTTTTTTTTTTAACGGAATAGAAACTGCTTTGGTTTTGTTATAGTTATTTTTAATTAAAATTTAACCTATTGATTTTCTTGTCTTAATTATTATTAATCGGTGACCAAAATGTTTACGATCGATAATTATATCACGTGCAATTACATCATTCCATTTTTGTTAGTGTATTGTTTCATTGTACCGAATTATAGAACCTAGGCTTAAATGTACGTGAGGACATTGGCCTAGTAATTCTAAGTGACATTGAAAGCAAAATTCGATATTTACTTTATAGCTGACTTTTACGATTTGAAAATTAAAAAAAGTCTATTTTAATGCATAGAACCGTAATTGGTGGCACGTTTTGGTTATAAGGTTTTTGAAATATTATATCGTTATAACTTACATTAACTTATGATGTAATGTAAGTAATTTAGGGGTAAGCGTATACGTTTCTACAACAAATTGTCAAACGATGTAACTAATTTATCCATCAATAAATTTTAATCCTTTTTTAAATAAAATTTTATACAAAAAAGCCTACTATTGCCTAGATAATTATCTAAAGAATGAACAATTTTGGAAATGAAATGCTCTCATTAAGTGATACGGTCTGTATTTTTAAATTTTGTAAGTACGATCCCAAAAAGACAAACTCCCCTGAGTTTCTTGTCAGTTGTTCGCAGATAGGCTGCGTTGTGAACTGACAGCGATATGACTATTATAAGTAATAGTAGAGATCTTATTTAATAAAGACAATTTGAGTTTGAGAACTATGTTAAGGTGGTAGCTAGTAGGTGCAACCAAAGGTAGTTACAGCATTTTTCTTAAACAACGATTAAAACATTTTGTGTATTGTTAATGATTATGTATAAAATTGGGCTAATTTATTGCGTTGACCCCATCTTTTCAATAACTCGATTAAAATAAAAGATTTTTTTTTCTGGAAATGACTATAGGACACATTTTTAATAGCGTCGACAAATTAAATTCTTACGATTAAATTATCAAGCAAAAAATATTATAATTATTAATAGATCTTCTGACGACAAATATATTGTAATTTAAACGAAATTTAAAGTAGAAAAATATTACCCTACGTATACAATACTTCTATATCTTTATTGTTGAGAAATGATTTATTTACGAACGTGACTATTTTACAGCCAATATATTGCTTAACAAATACAATTAGTATACACGAAACAATGGCACGCGTCATACAAACGCACACTACGGCCTAAATAAAACCAAACATCTAATATTAACGAAGAGAAAGTGATGTGGCGCAAACATTATGTAACAATATACAAGATACCTGTTTGGCTTTTAAGGATGCCATTGACCGAAGTAATTATCTATGTCGTGAGCATATGTCATTAGCAGATATAAGGCTGTACGTTTGACAGTAAAATTTCTATAGCAATTTTACAAATTCAAATCAAATCTAAAACTATGAGAATGCCCTTAGTTTTTTTTATAGCAGTGATATCAAAGTAAAGAACAAGAGAAGGATTAAAGAGTTGATCTCGACGATTTTCGGCTCGGAATTAATCGACTACTTTGCATCGATGACTAGAATTCCTTTATCCTATTCTCCTAGAGTCAGGGATATTTTTCAAGATTTTTTTTTGCGGCCATAGTGATTTGATATACTATCTAATCCCTATATATCAGAATTTTTTCACAAGGAAAAGCTAAGTAAAGCAAAGTTAAATGAAAAATAAAAATAATTAAAAAAAAAATGGAAATTCGGACATATAAAAGTATAGTAAATTTTTAATAAACATTATTGCATTAAAATTACGTGTTCTGTAAACCTAGTCTTATGGGACAGATTTTCTATTCTTTTTATCATATTTCTGTTATGGCAGCAACGAGGTCCCTTCGTGTTTTAGGCAAACGGTTAGCTGGCTTAATTAATTTTTAAGTTTATTTCTGCTATTAGTGATTCTAATTTATTGTCTGTAGGTAAATAGCGCTTACTGATCCCTAAGGTCTATAATAATTTGAAATGCATCAGAATTGAAAGGTAAAATTGGTTGTAATGATTAACTTAGATGTAACCTAAGGGACTATTTATTCTGATCTCATTGAATTTAACGTTTGGTAAACTACAAAGAATGCGAGTTCTTTGGAGTTTACAAATCAAACATCAGTATCAATGAGCTCCACTTCATTTACTGCATCAGGTAATCAAATATGTATCGCTGTTGACTAATGGATTCGTCCCACTACTCTTTCAATAAACCGTTTTGAAAGCAAAGTTCCAGAACTGTTTATTACGCACACCACGGGATGTGAAGTAAGAATCCCCTAATGTAATTAAAGTTTGATAAAGTAGTAGTTTATATTGCTTAAAGCTCCTTTAAAATATTACTCACCTTTATTGTCAAAAAGCAATGTATTAATATTATATTAAATGGTAGAGATTTCGTTATTACTATTAAACCGTAATATCGATCAATTGTAAATTATAAACTTGGTAATCTGAACGTGCAGATATGTTCGAAAAAATAAAAACTACAGCCATAACAAAATAATGTTCCATTGCGGGGCCCTATAAAGTTTTATTCTGCAAACAAGCAGCAGAGAGGGACAGAAACCTTGCACTTGAGTCAATATTGCCCCTACCGCGTTCAAGTGTCACCTTCTACGGCTTCAGGATGTAACTCAAACCTACTCGTCTGCGAACAAAGTTCTGAAAACGAGCACTTTTACCCAGCCGTCTATTTATACTTCAAACAATACCGATATTGCTGCTAAAGTACAGCGAGAAGTGACATCAAAGTTTCACGCTCGTTCGTGCAAAATGCTGCATTGAATACTTTTTCTTTCAGTACACAGCTATCAATTGGTATGCTATTAATATTTTCGAATACAACTCCATCGTACTTAAAGTTTATGACATTCTATTTAATTGCAAAATTTATATTTTTACTTTTCTGTCGTAAGTACATAAATATTTAAAATGTTATGTAGGAGATCAGAAATTTATATGAGATAACATCTCGATTATTTATAGCGGGTTCAATAATGATCGTGTTCAAGCGACGTCTGGTACGACGGTTGAGATCATACAGCCGTGTAATTTGGGGGGGCGTGTCGAGCTCTTTACTTGGGGTAAATGCAACCCGATCAATTTTCGTAGGTCAGTCGATAATGTATCTCGCGTACGTGCATCGGGGCCATCGCGATGACCCGGGTTAACAGGAATTCGAGCGCCCGTTATAAACGACCACGTGGGCAGAGCTGCGCTAGCGAACCGTGTCCGTCGCTTACTTCGTCTTACATCCTATTGCGGGTTATGTAAGAACTAAAAAGCTATTTAACACTCGAACAGGTTTACGTGTTATGGCGAAAACGTTACAAAGCTCGTTCGGACGTGTGAACTAGTTCTCTCAGATGTTAATGTGGACAAACGCATTTTGGTTAAAAAATTATTGCGTCCTACTTAGAAGTTTCGTTTGAAATTACTGAATTTATTACTGTCATACTCAGAATTTTTGGTTAGATATTTTTATATTTCTTCCGCGAATAGTGCCTATTCTTGTAGGTTTTTTTTCTTTTGGCAATTATTAAGCAAAAGTTAGTGTGGCGTGAAAGTGACTTTTACGTTGTCAACATTAAATTTCATTTATTATCTATCAACTATATTCTTTTACAAATCTATAAATAAAAGCTACCAAAGAGCTAGGTTAAACTGTTCTCATAGTACATCATATCTTACTAAACTTCGTGTGGCGTCATTAGTGTCTATGTTTGAGCGAAGACGCCGTCTTTTAGTTTTCAATATTTGGAATGATTTCTAAGAATAGTCATTTAGGTCCTTAATTCAAGTTGGAGATTGCGAAATCTTAGACGAAGATTAAAAAAACGCAATAATTAAAAGAACTATTAGACTTATGGTGGAATAGTTTAATACCTCAGATAAGAAAGTAATACAATTTCATAATATTAAGCTATACAAACGTTGTGTACTTTCGACTTACACACTCATTAAGTTTTTGTAGGTTTTCAATAGTACGGTACACGTAGGAAACATAATGCACGCGTCAGCTTGCTAGCGCGTTCATGTCTGCAAGTATTTCCCTTTGTTACCCAAATGGCTTCACCGCTATCGCATACTTAACACACGTATTTTGTACCTACATATTTTGTACGAACGAATTTTCACTTTTTTATTCTTGGAATTTTTAATAACACGAATGTAAATAAAAATGTTGACACGAATTTATATTCAACTATAGAAAAAAAATATATCTGATTATGCTTTTTCCTTAATAGTAGTAAGATCGATAGTTTACTCAGAATTTTTCTTACTATTAGGCATAAAAAAATTAAACAATGCGTCTCTTTGTCATTGTAAGTGAACTATTGTTATTAACTTTTCATTGCTGGTTACAGGGAAAATTATAATAATCTGAATAACTTTCGCAACGTTTTAGATAAAACGGGGAAATAACTCAATTATAAAGTTTCATAGATATATTACAAAATTTTGTTCAATATTCAATGATCCGGTACTTATAGATCGTGTTGCAGTGGAAGGGAAGGCAGCGATGTCGAAATACTAGCTGAGAGCGCGGTATGCAGCGCGTGCGCAGCGGCCTTGGTCAAGGCACCCACTAATATGCCCGAAGCAGAACTGCCTACTGTATAAATTGTGCAATACTTCAAAATACTTTTATTAAACATATAACAATTTGTTATTTTTTGAGTTTTGTTTGGAATTAATATTTATGTTCATTATAATGTTTTATATATAAAAAGTTGTAAAATTTAAAGTTTATATTTATATATACGTAATCGCTAATCCCCTTAACCGTTCATATCGGAACGTTTTTACACAGAGAAGACATATGACGAACCTACATAACATCAACGCCATTAAACGATGTCATGAAAATTGTGCACTAACAATCCATATTCATTTATTTACACATGAAATAAATAATGCTGGCAGGATTTTGTATTCAAACTTTTTATTTTTTACGTTTTTGTGCACAACGTGCATTAGTTACTGTTTCAAATACGTTTACTGTTCTCAATTTTTAAGAAAGTAATAATATATGTTACTGTTAGATATAATTTTCATACATAACATTGGACTACCGATAAATTAAAACCGAACAAAAGAAAACTTCACCAGAAATTACAAGACATAAAATCAATCTTATCTATTTTCATAACTGAAGAGTTTTTTTTTTCATTAAATGGAATCGAGTTACTAGTTCAAACGACTATTGCGAACAAAGAAAGAATTATTAAAATCGGTTCTCTGTTAAAAAGGAAAATATAAAAAACGAATATAATTGTATGAGGCCAATTAAGAACCACTTCCTTCTCGTAGGTTAAAAAGGGAAGTTAATTTTTTTTTGTTATGTACTTAGTCTGTGCAAGACGCAATTAGTATTAGAGTCGTCTGAAGGGTTTCCATATAAAAACAATGAGCAATAAACTGTTACCACTGCGAATTTCATTCCTGATATAAAGAGAAGCGATTTATTAAGTAGTCATCATATTTAAGAAAATAAAAACTGTTTTGTACAAAATTTTCAGATCAGCTTAATTATAAAGCAATGTGGGTATTGAATACTATTGAACTGTAAATGAAAGATCAAAGTTTTTAGGTTGTTTGTAAGTTAGTGCGCCATACCACCTAAAGCCACATCACTTAGCACCAGGTGAGATTGTTTCCTTAACCAAATTAATGTGGCAGTCGTCGTGTTCGAAATGTCTCGCCAGGAACAATAAAGTTTCTGCATATTTACGGACATAGTAATATGCTTAAGATCGCATAGAGTTTATATACCTATACAACAGAGTAAGTTATTTGGATCTCGTGATATTTATAATATGGTGACGTTTATATTGACATGAAATTTATAGAAACATGCTTCAATTAAAGATTGTATTTTAAAAAATTACCTCAACAGAGCCTTTATGTCCTCTCGATCGACGTCAATGTAACCTTGATCGTAATAAAGCTGAAAACAGCCTTGGCTATAGTAAAAAAATATATTATAAAAAAAAAATCGTCCCATCGTGAAAAAAGTGAGAGAGATCGTATTTCTAAATAAAAGTAACTAGGCGATCGATACAGTTTAGACCTAACGGTGTAAATAGCATCTAAGACTATATTAATTGCGTGCGATCGTCCGCGTCCAATAATTTTTTTTTATGGTATACCTTTGTACTAAAATATTTACTTTAACATGTTATTTGACTGTGGTAAAGCGATAAGTTAAATGCTAGTGTCAAGAGCATTAAGAAATTATTCGTTACAAGTTCAGTGATATTGTGCATAATTTCAGTAATGCTGAAACTTTATTCAATATCACTTAAAATACTTTAAATATAAATAGTTCAATCACATATGTTATTGTAAATTTAAGTTTAATTTAAATATTTTGAGCAAATTATTAATTTTAATAATAATGTAATACACAAGTTCGTGTACTTATGTAATTATTCTGATTTTCACTTTGTATTTTTTCCTCATTTTCTTTAAACTATGCTGTGAAGAACAAAAGGAGTGTTTTCTTTTATTCTTCCAATACACTCTGTACGCTTAAGTAAAAAGTTGGAACGATAGACGTAGGAACTTGAGTAGAATCTTTCAAATACTTATACCGTATTACTTCGTCCATACGAGACTTACGGGAAAAAAAATTGAGCAAAGTTGGATTTTTCATTTGTTCACTTAGGACCATAATTGCTCTTTGTCGAATAAAGTAATCAAATAATTAAAGTGAATATAATCACGATCATTTATGAAAATTACCATTACTACACCATTTAATAGCGCTAAAGCGTTTTCGTCCTCGATGAAGGAGAAATATAATTGAAGAGTTTAGGTACAACTATTTAAATTGCTATTATTAAATAGAATATTAAGTAACACGGTTTAGGTTTATTCATATGCTTTCTAATATTCTTTTGTCAGCCTCCTTGGTGCACTTGTATAATGCTTGTATTGTAATGAGTAGGATCCTGGGTTCGATTTTCGGGACCAATGAGTAGTGGAGTCTTGATCAGGGTTTTAGAACCCACCAAGTTAGCTACAATTTGTCTTTATAACAGCGTTACTGTAATCCGGTAGTCACATATTTGGGAGCCAGAAGTATTCTGGGAGAAAATGTTTCACAATCTATGGCCTTATTGTCTCTTAACATCAATTAAAATCGGGGTCGTGTTAGTCCATTATAGAAAAATAAAACTATATCAGCGATTAAACCAGTTCACAATTTTTCATGAGTGAAGCAAAACGTCTTAAAATTTATTTATCGCTTCAATAACAAATAGACGGGTTTGCAATTTAATGAAAAGCAAATCGTACATCGCGAAAAGTGATTTGTCAGATTTACAATTAATTAGGTTGTTATTCAACTCCATCATGTTTATTGAAAACCGACATGCATTTGCATAGTGTAATTCGATGCACCGGCTAATGAGGACGAGACTGTATCCTGATCTTCTCCTCGCATTGTATCGTATGAGGCGACTGTGAACTGAAACGTGTATGAGTAAATAGGTTGCTCTCGGCACGTGCTTCTGCGGTTTGAGTGAAGTTTCATATAACAGTATCTAGTGCCATATTTGTAACAAATATTTCGGCTAATTTCAAACAGTTTATTTTTTATTAGTCTTTTAAAATTAGATGTACTAAGTAAAACTGACGTTTGAGAGACTTGATTAGTTTAAAAGGGCTAATCACTGACGATGTCCAGATTGTCTTAGAAATTTAATGTTGCAATTTTAAAGCCATCTTTCAAAAAATTCTCTTGGTATTAGTAAATATTTTCTGTTTTGATTACGTAAAAATAACTGTTTTCTTTTAGCGCCAACAGCCATACCAAGGCTTTCGGAATATATAATTATTGGCAAATGATTACTTAATATTTATTTTAGAAATTAGCGTTTCACTTATATTACTGATGATTGGCTAAATAAAATTAACAATGTTATAAGATTGTCTCAAGATAAGTAAAGATTGTTTGTATTTTAAGAAGCAGTAGATTATCGGAAGTAAATTAAATGGCCTTTAATTTTTTTAAATTTCCTTGGTAAAAAATGTACAACCAGCCACTGTGAAATAATGATATATTTTAAGAATAATTTAACCAAGCAGAAAATTAATCAAAGTAAAAAAATATATAATGTAAAAGTTTAATTTCAAGTACAAGGTTTCAATAATTACGCAATAAAATATCTAATTAAAATCCAATGTAACCAAAAATCTGTACCGGATTAAATAGTTTGTTATACATAGATCTCTTAAAATAAGGTTTATTTCGTTTATAATCTATATCGTTCGTTAATGTGTTATAATAAATAGTGTAATAGTATAATATTAATTATTAGTAAGTCTTTGCCTGATAACCCCGATCACCCCGTTGATGCTGCTTTGTCGAAGATATATTTAGATGAAACATTTCAAGATAATAAAACTGTATATTTGTTGATAATGAAAACAACAAAAGTTAGCCTGTTTAGTTAATGTGGCTAACTTTGTTGTTTACATTAGAATTATGTGGCTAATCTTTAAATTATGCTAATTAGATTATGGGAGTAGAATGAAGTTTTTCTATAATCGGATAATTTTATTTAGCTTAATTAGCAGCTGAATTGTTTCAGCGGCTCTGGCAAAAGATTTGCTGTCAATTTTTTTCTTTTAGTATTCTATAATTTTTAAGATGATTTTTATATGAACATTTATTTTTATTATGTTTATGATATTCGGTATTCTATAATATGTTAATTTTCTCCTAAAGTATGTCGACCTCTATTTCGACGACTGGCCCATTATTTGTAATAGGTATTGCATTTGACACGTAAATTAATCAACTCTGGATAATTTATTTAAAATGTTCAGTGGTTACATGAATCGAAAGGGCAATCTTTTGTCTGTTATCGACGTTTACGAATACTCGAACTGGATTCTACAATTTAAATTTAGTCATAACAATTTACTAAAAAGTAGACCGATTGACTTATTTATTATGTAATCTTTAATAAGTTTTTTTTTTAAATAAGGACTAATAATCATTTGTCCAAATTAAAATCATTCAACCAAATCATTCCATTTCTTTCCAGTTTTATTGGTGCTTAGCGCCATCTGTGGAATTCTTAATACACTATAATTTCTTTGAATAAGACTTGTAACTAAATAATACATCAGATCAATAACAGATGGCAGTAAATCGAAACAATGATAATTATTTAATTAATTCCAATTATTCAAATTCTAATTTTGTCTATTTTAAAACGCTGTAAAAGACTTGCGTGTAGAAAATCTCACTAAATCTTGATTTTTTGAGAAATAACACTAGATTCATTGATTTTTTCCTATCTGCAATCATAAAATTTTATTGCATATTTTAGAGCAATCAATATTGAACATGATTATTAAGCACTATTTAATTACATTGCTATTTAAATAGCAGTATATTTAAATTCTTTAAAAACAATATTTCTTTTAATATAGCAAGTGAAGATGAACAAATTTCTTTTGGGCCATAATCTCGGTAGACATTTTGTGTTACATCAATTTATAAAAAAATGCGCCGTAATCTTTATAACATAACATCTCTATTTCATTTCTGATCGTGAAAGACGCGACGACATCCTTTTATTTAAATAAATAATTTATTAGTCCATGGGGAAGGAATTTTTTCGTGTTTCTCATCTCGAACGGAGTTCGAGCATACTCCACAATTGCTCCA